>JABUQX010011508.1:17500-27500 GCA_015478945.1 Trachelipus rathkii | reverse complement strand
CATATGTTGGATTTATTTATTTCATTCGCACAATATATTTCTGCATTTTCTTCTGAAGAATACTGTCAAATTTTTGAATTTATAATTCGTGAAAAAGTGTTTCAACAATACAGATTTGTGCCCTTTGAGAGTAAATCATAGCACCAGTGATAACTAATAATAAAAATAACAAAAAATCTAAAGTATATCTAAAATAAATTATAATTTTATAATACACTTACTAATACTAACGGTAATAATAACAAGATTCATAATAGCAACAGCAAAAAATTAATACTTTCAAAGAATTAAAGCCCATGAGTTTAAAAAAATCATGGTGAAAATCGTAAAAGGGATAGTAAACATATAATAATAATAATAATAATAATAATAATAATAATAATAATAATAATATAATAATAAGAATAATAATAATAATAATAATAATAATATAATAATAATAATAATAATAATAATAATAATAATAATAATAATAATAATAATAATAATAATAATAATAATAACAATAATAATAATAATAAAAATAATAATAATAATCATAATAATAATAATAATAATAATAATAATAATAATAATAATAAATAATAATAATTAATAATAATAATAATAATAATAAATAATAATAATTAATAATAATAATAACTAAAATAATAGTAATAACTAAAATAATTTTATATCATAGAATAATAATATTAAGAAAATAATAATAAATAATAAAATAATAATAATAAAAATAATAATAATAAATAATAATAATAATAATACTAATAATTAAGAAAAATAAATTAATACTAATAAAAATTAAAATAATAATAATTAATCAATAATAATAATAAAATAATAATAATAATAATAATAATAATAATAATAATAATAATAATAATAATAATAATAATAATAATAATAATAATAATAATAATAATAATAATAATAATAATATCTTTGTTTGAAGATAAAATAATAATAATGAATAATAATAATAATGATATAATAATAATTATAATAATAATAATAATAATCAATAATAATAATAATAATAATTAATAATAATAATAATAATAATAATAATAATAATAATAATAATAATAATAATAATAATAATAATAATAATAATATTTTGATATATAAATCCACTATTATAAGAAAGTAATAATTTCATCACATTAAGTCACTTCACAAATTTGGCAAAAAGGCTCCCCCCAAAAAAGACAAAAACAGAAAATGTCCCATCTCAACTTCGCCAGTAGGAAAATCATTTCCACTCCTCAGAAAGGGTGTCTTAAGTCCGAAAACTCTAAAGAAGGGGCTTACAGCCATCCTGAAGGTTCAAAAGGTAAGAGCTGAAGAAAATGAAGTTGAGATGAGATATTTTCTGTTTTCGTCTTTTTTTAGGGAGGTTTTAGACAAATTTGTGAAGTGATCATGTGTTGAAATTTTATTTTTGGCTTTAATATTACTTTCTCATAATAGTGGATTTATATAACAATATATTTCTATTAACCATTTCCACAAATAAATTTCATTACCGCCTATGCCAAATTCGGTCCACACAAATACGGTCAGGATTAATTAATTATTGGCCAAAACTTAATTATTAGTTCCAAATTTTAAACACTAACTTTAAAATCTTCAGAAAAAAATATTATTATTGGAACAGTTTCTATAGAGAACAGTTTTCGTCGCTCTTGTTATTGACGCATTCATTATGGTGTGATCTAAAACCTTTCATTAAAACTAACAAACCATATTTAATTAATATTGAGTGCGACTACAAATGTTGTTTGTTGTATAAAGTTTGTATAAATTATGCTTAACGGCTTAACTTAGTAAATTTAGTGTGAGATTTGGTATTGATTTTGCGAATATTCGTTGATACGAAGTGAAATATATTGATTCCACACGGAATTTTAATCTATATCTATTGATAAGCTGCATATAATGAGTTAATTAATTATATATCTAAAAGTTTATTTTATGTGTATCTACATTATAATTTTCGAATGCTAGACAACGTCTTTATGACAAAAAGTCTCTAGCCACATTCGAGAGTTATTGGATATTTTAGTATTATTCGTTGATAAATACTTAAAGAGTTAAAAGCTAAGTCATATTTATGATATTATACATCGTATCTAATGTGATATCGCATTACGACAAGTAAATTATAATTAATATATTAACAATTCACTTTAATAAAAATTAGTTATCACATATTTTCACGTATTATATATATATATAATATTAATACATATATATATATATATATATATATATATATATATATATATATATATATATATATATATATATATATGTGTGTGTGTGTGTGTGTGTGTGTGTGTGTATGTGTTTGTGTGTGTGTCTGTGATTGGTATAATTTCGAATGCTAGAAAAACGTCTTTATGGCAAAAGGGTTCTAGCCACATTCAAAAGTTATTAGATATTTTTTTTACATTATTCATTGATAAATACTTTAAATGCTAGGCCGGATTTACGATATCGTTGATATATTAATGCATATCAGTGCCGTACCTGAAATTTGGTCACACCGCCTGAAGATGCCTCGAGTTCGGAGGCGAAATATTGCAACGATTACATTAGTCTTCAACAATTGTTTAAGTCCTGAAGAAACGATCTTGATGGGAAGTGTTTTTTTCTTAACTATTAAAGGAAAGAAAATCCGAAGGAGCGACTCTGAGAGGAGAAGTCCCCAACTCTTACCTTTGAACCTCCAGAATGGCTATAAGCCCCCTTCTTTAGAGCTTTCGGATTTTGGATACCCTTTCTGAAGTGGAAATAATTTCCTTACTGGCTAAGTTGAGATGGGATATTTTCTGTTTTTGTCCTTTTTTAGGGAGCCTTTTAGACAAATTTGTGAAGGACTTAATGTGTTGAAATTTTATTTTTGGCTTTAATATTACTTTCAAATTTTTTTTTCTTTTTAGTTGTGACCACCACTCACGGGCAGAACCCTATTCAAGGAGGGGGTGTTGAACACCTCTGAAGTCAACAACTAACGCAAATTACGCAGATGAGCATAGACGCAGACCTTGAAGTGGGGGGGATAAAATTCAGCAGGAAGCACAGAAGAGTGAAGAGAATTCCACAGAACAGAGGTGGCAGGAAAGAAGGAAAAGCCACAGCGAACTAGCCTGGAGTTACCAATATCAACACAAAACTCGTGCTGACACAGCACACCTTGCGCTACGAGGGCGCCGTAAAGGTGGTGGTACGCGAGTGATAAGCTCCCTCGAGCACCTGCCACTGCGGTACCTATAGAAAAGAGATAAAGCACCAACAAAGATAGAGGGTCAAGTGAAGTGGAAAAAACAGAACACTTTATAAGCCTTTTGGCCTTTGACTCGACCCTATCCAAAAGCCGGGTGAAACCAGAGCGCCCACCCCAGACATGAGAGTAGTACTCCATACAAGGGCGGATGAGACCCTTGTATAACTGAAGTAACTCAGAAAAGGAAAAAAGTCCCGCAGTTTAAACAGAACTCCCAGTTTCTTTGAGACCGCCTTAGCAACCGTTGTGATTTGAGGTTTCCAAGACCTTTTTTTGTTTATGTTAAGGCCAAGGATGTTTATATGCGGAGGACGAAGATGAGAGAACGTCGAAAGAGATAGGAAAGTTAGAAGGTGTCTCAGAGAGGGAGATTTGTAGAAGTTGGGTTTTTAAAATATTGAATTTCACAAGGTTGAGACGACCCCACCCGGAAATTCTATACAGATCAGCGAGAAAAACAGAATCGGAAACATTAAGACGAGAGACAATTCTAGAAGTAAAAGAGGGAGCAGAATTGAAATGAGTTTGAGAATGAAGGGCGAGTCATCGGCATATGAGTGTGGATAGAGCTAGATGTGCAGGTGAGAAGATCATTAATGAAAAGTAGGAATAAAGTAGGATATGAGACAGAACCCTGAGGAACACCACTATTGACAGAAAAAGAAGAAGTCGCCCCATCAACAACAGCCGAAATTGAGCGGTTTGAAAGAAAACTTGACATAAGTAAGCAAAGAGAAGGAGGAAACACAAAGGAGGGGAGCTTGGAGAGCAGTGACTCGTACCATACTCGGTCAAATGCTTTTGATATGTCAAACGCTACCACGCAAGTCTCCCCGTAGTTCCTAAGGGCGAAAAACCATAAATCAGTAAGATAGGAAAGTATATCGCCAGTAGACCTCGAGCGCCGAAAGTCATACTGGCGATCGGAAAGAAGTGAATGAGATTCCAAATGATCTAAGAAAGGAAGTTGAAAAGGTTTCAAGATCTTAATAGAATACAAGTAAGAGCCATATAGGGCGATAGTTAGAAGATCAGGAGCGGCTTCCTTTTTTTTGAATAGGTTGGATATGTGCGTGCTTCCAACCCTGAGGGAAAGTGTTAGTATTGAGACATAGAGAACGTAGTTGAACGAGGAGAGGGGCCAGCACGAAAGCACACTCCCTCAAAACTCGGGGAGGAATGCCATCCGGGCCACCCGCCTTCCTAACGTTCATAGATTTCAGGAGCCCATGCACCCGATCAAATGTAATCACAGGCAAAGGCATTGTCCAGGGTTGAGTTAGAGGAAAATAGGAGGCCGAAGAGATTGGCCTTCTCAGTTGGAGAGTTAGCAACAGAACTCAGATCGAATAAGAGGAGGAAAGGCAGATTTACAGAAGTTGTTTGAGATGTTAGCAAGTGCCAGAAGATTTGTCAGTACGAGAACCAAGGAGGTTAGCGCACTTTCGTTTGATGAAAGCCCGCTTTGCTCGTCGAAGAAGTATCATTGCAACGATTTTCTAGCTGAATGAAAATTAGTGAGTAGGATAGGAGAACGAGAATTTTTCCAACCCCAATAGGCACTGTTTTTAGCCTGAATGGCTAGAGAACAAGCACGATTGAGCCATGGATTATGAGGAGAGAAAGATTTAGTCGAAGAAGGAATAAACCTGCTAATCCCATTAACGATTACAGCTCCCACCTTATCGGCAGAAGCCGAAGCCGAAGCGTCACCAGATTCAAAGCAGTCTTTCCAATTATAGTTAGCGTAGAAGTAACTCAAGGCCCCCCAACTGGCCCGATCAAAGTGCCAGAAAAAACGCGTAGGGTAAGATGTAGCTGTTGGAGAGAAAGTATTAAAATTAAGGGATATAAGGTTGTGGTCAGATTTACCAATATGAGCGAAGGTGGTGTATTTATAGAGAGAAGGGGTAGTGGGGAAACATAGGTCAAGTGTGTTCAAGAATTGTCTTGGACGATCCGGAATGTGTGTGGGTTCTTTAATTAGTTGCTCCAGATCGTTGAGAATGCTAAATTATTCGCGTCTCCTCCCCACCTAAATCAGTATGGAAAAGGACCCCAACCATTCAGTGTTGTAACATTTTGAAATCCCCAAATAGAGACCCAGTATTTGGATGAAAGATATAAAGTCTCGTGAGAAGTAGTAAGATATTCAAAAAAGGCGTGAAAATCTGTTCTGTTAGGAGAACAGTAGCAGAAACAGAAGATTATTGTAGTAGAAGGAAGAAAGATTTTAAGCTCCAGAACATCGAAGTTAGGAGATTCGAGATTCTCAAGACGTGTTACATGAGTGTTTATGTTTACATAGGCACATACTCCACCCTTCAGACGAAAATTATGAAATAAGTTATAGTTGGATATATTAAACGAGTTAGAGGATGAATTCTTAGCCATCTGTGTCTCAGACAAGAGCAAAAGATTAGGGTTAGAATTAGAGAAGTGGTATTCCATGGATGCAGAGTTAGAGTGCAAGCCACGGATGTTGGTAAAGTCAATAGAAAGCCCGCGACTGTGCAAATCAGCCATCACACACGCACACACAACCACAGCAAAACAGAAATAACAGACAAAAGCAAACACAAAAAAAACAAAGGTGAAATCACGTTAAAATTGTTCACACACTAAAACCTAGAACCTAAACGCTAAAACCGTATTTACAATAAATAAGTAAAATATGAAAAATCTAGAAAGTTTTAAAAAAAACGCACTTACACACCTTCACAAATAATAATAATAATAATAATAATAATAATAATAATAATAATAATAATAATAATAATAATAATAATAATAATAATAATAATAATAATAATAATAATAATAATAAAAATAAAAATAAAAAAAAAATAATAATAATAATAATAATAATAATAATAATAAATAATAATAATAATAATAAATAATAATAAATAATAATAATAATAATAATAATAATAATAATAATAATAATAATAATAATAATAATAATAATAATAATAATAATAATATAACAATTGCAGTAATTATAACAATGATGATAATAATAATAATAGCTATAATTATAACATTGGAGGGATTCCCGAATCTGGATATGATATAATGGTGTACGGAGACAATTTGGCGTGTTGGAGTGGGTAAGAGGGGATACCGAGAGGAATTATGGAAAATTTTGCCAGATATTTAAAAGAGGTTGGTTTAGAAATGCATACGGAAAAGACAGTGATAGTGAGAGTGAGAAGAAAGGCTGAGAGAGAAGTGGAAATCATCAGTGATGATGAACGATTGAGAAATGTGGATCAATTTGCGTCCCTGGGTGAAGTATTTACAAGCAAGGGAGGATGTGTACGGGAAGTGAAGTCAAGAATGAAAAAGTACGGAACAATGAGAGCGATATATCCAATTATGAAAGATCGGGTGATGGATATAAAAGTGAAAAAGATAATATTTGATAATATATTGGTACCCACATTGACATACGGAGCAGAAACATGGAGCATTACAACAAGAGAGAAAAAAAGGATCAAAGCTGCTGAAATGAAGGTGTTGAGGACGATAGTAGTAAAGACGAGGGGAGATAGAGTGAGAAACGAATGGGTTAAGGAGAGAGCTGGTGTGGTGCCTGTGTTGAACAGGATAGATCTGCGTGACTGAGATGGTGGGGGCATATAGTAAGGATGCAGGTAGAATGAGTCGCGAGCAGAAGGTGTAGAGTGGAGGGAGTAAGCCTGAGAGAAAGACCGAGGGGAAGGTGGGGAGATCGCGTCAAGAGAGCAATCAGAAGACATGAGCCGTCCGCGATGCGTCAGCTGATGGAGGATGGTGAATTTCTGGGAAGGATTGCGTGGAAATTGATGCTATCTTCGCTGACAGACCGTAGGCCTTCCTGAGAGAAGAAGTAAGATGTAAGTAATTATAGCAACAACAACAACAACAACAACAACAACAACAACAACAACAACAACAACAACAACAACAACAACAACAACAACAACAACAACAACAACAACAACAACAACAACAACAACAACAACAACAACAACAACAACAACAACAACAACAACAACAACAACAAATCATAATCATAATAATAATAATAATAATAATAATAATAATAATAATAATAATAATAATAATAATAATAATAATAATAATAATAATAATAATAATAATAATAACAAATAATAAGCATAATAATAATAATCAAATAATAATCAAATAATAATAATTAATAATAATAATAATAATAATAATAAAAATAATAATAATAATAATAAATAATAATAATAATAAAAAAAATAATAATCAAATAATAATAATAATAATAATAATATTATTATTATATATTATATTATTATTTATTATTATTATTATATTATTATTATTATATTATTAATTATTATTATTATTATTATTATTTGTTTATTATTTGTTTATTATTTGATTATAATCAAAATAATCAAATATAATAATAATAATAATTAATATAATAATAATAATAATAATAATAATAATTAATAAAATAATAATAATAATACATAATAATAAAAAATAATTAATTAATAATAATAATAATAAATAAAATAATAATAATAATAATAATAATAATAATAATAATATAATAATAATAATAATAATAATAATAATAATAATAATAATAATAATTAATAATAATAATAATAATAAAATAAAAACTTCTAAGTAACCTTGTGAAGTACTAATGCTTAATGAATTAAAACCTTGGAACATTGTGAGGCTATGTTCTTTTGTGTTTGTTATTAAATTTCTCCATTTGATTTTTCAGGGACAGTCGAAGTTCTCTATGATTTCAAACCTCCAACCAGACACGGACCTATGAGCGTCAGCCGAATTTTAATGATTTTCAATTCACAGAAATATGATTTGAGGGTACTGGATCTGTTTCTTTTGTACAGGAGATTAGAATTTTATCCCAACTTAACTTTGGAAAGTTCGAGACAGTTCAAAAACCAGCGCGGATACGCCATTTGTGTGGCTAACCTTAGAGAAAAGGTTACTTTTGCGCGTGGTAATTGTCAAGAATGAATCTGACAATTGATCTCATTGATACTACTTTATGTATTGATTAATAAGTGTGTTAAATAATTTAGGAATTTTATTAGATATAATTTATATGCTTTAGATATATGCTTTAAATGTTTTGTATGATTTAGATATTCTTCAGAACATTCTTTAGCTATCATTAGTGTTAAATTAACAATATATGTTATCGCATTTTTCTTACTTTGAGAATTAAAGTTGATTGCTTTTAATGTGGGTGTATTTATCCTTTGTATTTATGACAATATATTAAGAGCTGAAAATATTTGTCTGAAACATGTTAAAAGGCAATTCTCACTGTGAAAATAGGAGTTACAAATAGCTTGAAAAATTATGTTCGAGTGAGATATTGCGGAAACCTTTCCAAAAAGATCAAATGATTTTCTTTTCACAATAGATCTTCGTAAAATAAATCAAATTTATCTTGCGATATGTAATATCGAAGCATTTCAATTCAATTACTTCCAGAGTTGGGTAGTGGGGGAGGGGGGTTCTCAGGGTAGGAGTTAGAATATATATTATAGTAGCAACACAGCAAACATATATGGTATGTTTTATGATATGGCAATGTAAATTCAGAACTTTCTAATTTTAAGAAAAATGCCTTTTTAATTTTCATTTTCTTTTTGGCGTTCGGATGGGTTTAATGATTCAATTATCTGGATAATTAAAGTGATATATATATATATATATATATATATATATATATATATATATATATATATATATATATATATATATATATATATATATATATATATATATATATATATACACTAATCCCTCGCTGAATTGCGGTTCACTTTTCGCGGCTTCAGTGCATCGCGGGTTTTTTTTTCGTTCCACATACAGTATCTATATTGCCTTTTAAATTTTTTTAGACTGTATATATATTATATATTTCTATATGTATGTACGTATTTAATGGCATAGGAAGTTTATACAGTATAAAGGCTTAAAATATACATATATATATATATAGCAGAAATGTACAAACATGAGAATACATGTACATTGTATGTACATATAAATTTTCGTGTGTTTGATCCCCTCTCGATATCGCGTAAACTGTATAGGAACAATAGGCTCGCTTGAGCTATGTAGTTTGCCGATGTGAGATCGCACACGGCACACTATTGGTTATACACACACAAACACACACACACACACACACACCACATATATATATATATATATATATATATATATATATATATATATATATGATATATATATATATATATATATATATATATAATATATAATTATATATATATATATAATATATTATATATATATATATATATAGACTGCAATTAAATCAGTCCAGTTATGATTAATGAGATGAGGGAGGTTGATTAGTGAAAATTGTGGTGCGACAAAAGTTTTATTAATTTGCAAAGTGAAATTTTATAGTACATCAACAATAATGAAATAGCATGTAATATAATAATGGCACATGTATATTTAAGTTTTATAAACACAGTAAATAAGCCCTGTATTATATATATCTGATCTGTTGATCTTTAGTTATAAATTATAAATTAGTTATAATTAATTATAAATTATAAATCTTTCGAATTATCAATTAACTAAAGATCAACAGATACTACTGGGATACGGACTATCGTTTTCTTTACAACAGAAAGATCCCAT
>JABUQX010011508.1:0-12500 GCA_015478945.1 Trachelipus rathkii | reverse complement strand
AATATCTTAACAAAAATTACCAGTACTTGTGTTAATTTATCATACAGGAGCAGCCGAAAGATGGCCTACGTAACAAAGTTTCACATTAATAAACCAAAACATAACAATTAACCAAGAACTAAGAATATAATAGTACAACACAAAACCTGACACATCTTAAGCAAGAAGATTAAACTGCTAACATTAACAAAAGCGTCCAAACTTATCAACAGTAAAAGTAACTAACAAGACATACAAAACATAATCCCATTCACACTTTATCAACCAATCTCCAACATGACAATGTTAATTTTACATTAACATAGTAATATTTAACAAAAAAAAAAAAAAATTAGCATAACTTTACCTAACCAGCATAATACCTAATGGGTAAAGGCAAACAAAGTAAAGTTTTACCCTCTATAAAGCTAAACTATGAACATAACGTACTTAACACACAACAACCAGACGAATAAACAGCTATCATTAACAACTTAGTCAATAAAGCGAACATAAGCGGGAAGTAAAACAAGTTTTCATTTTATAACATATTAATTTTCATTGAAAAGAGTGTTATATAAATACATAAAAACATAAGTTTATTTTAAATATATTAATTCATCTAATCAGAGAACATAGGATTCAAGTTGGGTACGCTCTATATATCTCTCTAAAGATTCAACACCCTTTGAAAGAATGTAAGTATAAAGGCCTTCAGCAGCACTAAACCATTTTTCGGCATATTTTGATTCAGCAGCACTCATTCTCTCATACAAGAGAGAAGTAAACTCATTCAAGCTGATAGTTATTAACGCATTCCTGTACAACTGCATTATATGGGAAACCGCATGTTTCGGGTAAATATCATATATTACACCATGTGCTATATGTATAGGTCCTCAAGTATGTCAACATCGTTAAGATGGATGTTAATTCGTTTTTTATTTTAAGCAATGCTGTAATATTTTCAGGTGTTCGAACTGTGAAACCTATACATGTGCGATAGAAGGTCACACAATCGATGGGTTTCCAGTAGTGGCGTACATCAAGGGTTTTAATATTGTCACACGACGAGAACACAACGTCATTCTATTAGAACCACTTACGTTGTCCTTCCAGTTAGATATTTCACTAAGCGTTGCATTGATCTTTCGGATAACAAACACTTATCCCTCTACCCATGCAGTAGCGAGTCGATAATCTTGATGAATCCATCAGCACAAACGAATAAGGTCTATTATTGACTCTCTGGGCAGGATACAAGCAACGTAACGACCGCCATTTGGTTTGCGATTAAATATATTGACACATCGTTGGGAATAACGAATCTCCTCGTGAAGATACAACAACAGATGTAGAGATGCGAGGAGATGTCATCGTCCCAGTACAGCGAAAAAATGTCTTACTGACGGAAATCGTATGCGTAAACAAACCTTATAGGTAATGAGATTTCTTCTTTCAACCAATCAGAAGAAAGTAAACCAGAATACGACGTACGAACGACCCATATTCATTTCAAAGGGTATATATTCTCGTTAGACAACAACAAACAACAACAACAAACAACAACAACAACAACAACAACAACCAATAACATAGTACAAAAATAAGTTCTTTATATACCAACCAACGAATTTAATGCCAACGTAACATTGTTTTCACATTATAAAGCTACATAGCATTACCAGAACTAAGAATATACTGTACAATAACAAAATCTAACACACCTTAAGCTAGAATAAACAACTAACATTAACAAAGTTCCATACTTAACAGCAGTAAAGTACCCTTAGCACAGCATACAAAACGTAACCTATTCACCCTTTTTCAGCATATCCACTAGATATCAATTGCTTAATTTTTACATTAAACAAACTGATTTACGCCCCCCCCCCCCCCACTAGCATTGAGTATCAATTCGGATAAACATAACACACAAAATGTCCAAATATAACACAAAAAATAAGTTCTTTTATATACTAACCATGAATATATCGCCTAACGTAACCAACGTTTTTTTTTTAAACCATTAATAAAGGCTAACATAACATAACCTGAAACTAAGAATATAATGTACAACGACAAACCTAACACCCCATACGTACGAATAAACTACTATGACCATCGAATATATGCTAACGTAACAACCGTTTTTTACATTAATAAACTAACCATACATAACCTGAACTAAGAATTATAATTGGTACACAACGACAAACCTAACACCCCATACGTACGAATAAACTACTATGACCTACGAATATATGCTTAACCAACAAAGTTTTAGCATCAATAAAGCTGACATATCATAACCGCAACTAAGAATATAATGTACAAATGCAAACCTAACATACCTCGCGTATGAATAATCAGCTAACATCCTGAAAATTCCCTACTTATCAAAGGTAAAGTAGCTAACAGGTCATACAATACTCGATATGTTCCCACTTTTCGCGCATATCAGCAACAGGTAAAGCCGTATTATCTAACAAAATCCCTTAACAAAGTGACCAATCTAAAAGATACCAACAGCCTGAACTATGAATACATAAGGTTACATAAGGGCACAGCCCAAAGGGCTGCGCCCTTACCGCTTACACCCCCTTCAGGGTACCCCGAGATGGGTCTTCATGCATCTCTCTGGGGTGATCTTCAAGTAGTGCTTACAGTGCTTACAGTGCTATCAAATCGCCTCTGTACGTTGCGCTGTTGCCAAATCTACCAGTTTTGAATTGATATTTTCTGAAAGGGGGGAGAGGTCTAAAATAGGGTAAGGATAAAAATATTTCAGGTTACCTCATGAAAGCATTAGGTGTTACAGCGGGGTGGAGGGGTAAAGCCCGCTTACACCCCTTCGGGGTGATCCCCCCTCGCAGGATTCACACCCTTTCAAGGGGCGCATCCCCATGGGATTTCTCTCGGAAGGTAATGTGTTGCTTTAGATACTCTTGATTAATGAAAAACTGTTTATTCGTAAGTAGGTTACGTATGTTTAAATATTACATACAATGTGAAAATAACCACTGAATTTTGTGAGAAAGATGAGGTTTTTGAAGATTATTATTGTGTTAACTGACGATGATGTGTTAGAAACGTGAACCTAGGTTAAGTTTTTGTTGAGTAATGTTAGGTTTGCCCCTAGAATTTTGCTAATGTCTACGATTATTCATAGGTCAAATGATGTTATACTCGAAAAGAGTGACCCTTTAATGAAGATAGTGTCAATTCATAGTTCAGGGCCTGTGTATCTTTGTAGCATGGTCACTTTGTTAAGGGATTATGTTACATAATACGGCTTTACCTGTTTCTGATATGCGAGAAAAGTGGAACATAATCGAGTATTGTATACCTGATTAGCTACTTTACCTTTATTAAGTAGGGAATTTCAAAGAGTTAGCTGATTATTCATACGCGAGGTATGTTATGTTTGCATTTGTACATTTATATTCTGAGTTGCGGTTATGATATGTTCAGCTTTATTGATGTAAAACTTTGTTGCGTTAGCATATATTGTTAATGAAAGTAGTTTATTCGTACGTATGGGGTAAGTTAGTCGTTGTATATTATATTCGCAAGTTCACGCAATGGTGTGGAGTTTATTAATGCTAAACCGTTGTTACGTTAGCACATGTTCGATAGTTTGTAGTAGTTTATTAGTACTCATGGGGTGTTAGGTTTGTCGTTGTACATTATATCTTAATTTAGGTTAATGAAAGGTTAGCTTAATTGATATGAAAACGTTGTTACGTGAATATTAAAAATTAGGTAGTTTTAGTAATAAAGAACTTATTTTGTGTTATATTTGGACATTTTTGTGCTATGTTTATCCGAAATGATTCTCTAAATGCTTAACGTAATCAGTTGTAATGTAAAATTAACATTGATATGTTTAGAGATATGCTTGAAAAAGTGTCGAATCAGGTTACGTTTGTACGCTGTGCTAGGTACTTTACTGCTGTTAAGTATGGAACTTTGTTAATGTTAGTTGTTTATTCTAGCTTAAGGTGTGTTAGATTTTGTTTACTGTACGTATATTTTAGTTCTGGTAATGGCATGTTAGCTTTATTAATATGAAAACAATGTTACGTTAGCATATATTCGTTGGTTGGTATATAAAGAACTTATTTTTGTACTATGTTATTGTTGTTGTTGTTGTTGTTGTTGTTGTTGTTGTTGTTGTTGTTGTTGTTGTTGTTGTTGTTGTTGTTGTTGTTGTTGTTGTTGTTGTTTTGGTTTGTTGTTGGTCTAACGAGAATATATACCCTTTTGAAATGATATGGGTCGTTCGTGCGTTGTATTCTTGTTTACTTTCTTCTGATTGGTTGAAAGAAAGAATCTCATTACCTATAAGGGTTGTTTACGCTTACGATTTCCGTCAGTAGGCCATTTTTTCGCTGTACTGGTACGATGACATCTCCTCGCATCTCTACATCTGTTGTTGATATCTTCACGAGGAGCTTCGTTATTCCCAACGATGTGTCAATTATATTTAATCGCAAACCAAATGGCGGTCGTTACGTTGCTTGTATTCCTGCCAGAGAGTCAAATAATAGACCTTTATTCGTTTGTGCTGATGGATTCATCAAGATTATCGACATCGCAGCTGCATGGGTAGAGGATAAGTGTTTGTTATCCAAAAGATCAACGCTTAGTGAAATATCTAACTGGAAAGACAACGTAAGTGGTTCTAATAGAATAGACGTTGTGTTCTCGTCGTATGACGACGATTTTAAAACCCTTGATGTACGCCACTACTGGAAACCCATCGATTGTACTTTCTGGCGTACAATTATAGGTTTCACAGTTCGAACACCTGAAATATTACAGCATTGCTTAAAATAAAAAACGAATAACATCGCATCTTAACGATGTTTGACATAACTTGAGGACCTAAATACATATAGCACCCTGGTGTAATCATTAGATATTTTACACCGAAACATGCGTTTCCCATATAATGCATTGTACAGGATGCGTTAATAACTATCAGCTTGAATGAGTTTACTTCTCTCTTGTATGAAAGAATGAGTGCTGCTGAATCAAAATATGCCGAAAAATGGATTTAGTGCTGCTGAAGGGCGTTTTATACTTACATCCTTTCAAAGGGTGTGGAATCTTTAGAGGATATATAGAACGTACCCAACTTGAATCCTATTTCTACTGATTAAATGAATTAATATATTTAAAATAAACATTTTTTTTATTTAATAATTAATTCTTCTTTTCAATGAAAATTATATGTTATAAAAATGAAAACTTGTTTTACTTCCCGCTTATGTTCGCTTTTTTGACTAAGTTGTTAATGGTAGCTGTTTATTCGTCTGGTTGTTGGGTGTTAAGTACGTTATGTTCATAGTTTAGCTTTACTAGAGGGTAAAACTTTACTTTGTTTGCCTTTACCCATTAGGTATTATGCTGGTTAGGTAAAATTATGCTAATTTTTTTTTTTTGTTAAATATATTAATGTTAATGTAAATTAACATTGTCATGTTGGAGATATGGTTGATAAAGTGTGAATGGATATGGTTTTTGTATGTCTTGTTAGTTACTTTTACTGTTGATAACGTTTGGACCTTTGTTAATGTTAGCAGTTTATTCTTCTGTAAGATGTGTTCAGGTTTTGTCGTTGTTATATTTTATTTTAGGTTTCTGTAATGTTATGTTGGCTTTTTTAATGAAACTTTGTTACGTAGGCATACTTTCGCTGCTCTGTATGATAAATTACACAAGGTTATGGTAAATTTTGTTAAATATTACCATGTTAATGTAAATTAACATGTTATGTTAGAGACATGCTGGACAAAGGTGAATAAGTTACGTTTTGGATGTTATGTTAGTTACTTAACTGGTGTTAGTGTGGAACTTTGTTAATGTTAACAGTTTATTCATGTGTAAGTTGTGTTAGGTTTGTCTTTGTACATTATTTTCTTAGTTCAGATTGATGCCTAAGTAAGCTTTATTACATGTGAAAACTTTGTTACGTCAAGCATATATTGTTTGATCTTTGTATTAAAGAACTTGATTATGATTACGTTATCCAAATGATACTTCGAAATGTGACTTGACTCAATAGATCAATAGATCAATAGATCGGAGGTAGGGAGGATGGGGGAGGGGGAGTGGCTAGATGGTGGTTTGATTTACTGATTTACTGATTTAGGGTATGTAAAAACGTAAATTTGTAAGTTATAAACAAAAAGAATAAGAAAATTTATTTATTTATTTAATTATTTATTTAATTTTTTTTTATTTTTATGATTCTGAAACCATTATTTTCGAAATCTACAGACCCAATAACCTATATAAAGACACCAACATTGTTGTTATACGAATGTTTATTAACTCAGCACCGCACCGGCTCCAGCACCGGTGCCACTACCAACTCTGAATCCTTCTCCTACTCCTCATTCTTCATTCTTCTTCCTTCCTCATTCCTCCTTCTTCCTTCCTCATTCTTCCTTTCTTCTTCTTCCCTCCTCCTTCCTCTGTTTTGCATTCCATGCATTTCTTCTTCTTTTTTCAACTGGGGTCCCCCCTCCGGGGGGTCCTTGGACTCCGAAGCAAAATCCGACTCCAACTCCGTCTCCGATTCCGCATCCTCCACCCTGTCTCCAAGTTTCAGTCTTCTACGGCCATTTTAATTTTTTTTTTTTAGGGGGTGGGGTCCTCTTCGGGGGACCCAGGAGGGACGTAATCTCGTCTACGATGAGCTTACATCACCATATAACTACCCTCCAAATTTTAACCCAATACGATAACTCTAACCTCCATAGATATATATTGGACTCAGAACCGGATGTGAAGAAGCAACCTCGGCGGAAAGCAAAGTCGGAGAGCGTAAAAAAACGATCCCTTACAGGGATCGTTTTTCGACTCAGATTCGATTTCTTTCGGAAATCGAATCTTCGACGTAATAATAATAATAATAACATGGGGTGTATGTGTATGCGCACGCGCGCGCTCTCTTACACGCATCGAACACCTGGTTCGAAGATTAGCCGTTAGGCTTAACTCAATCTCGGGTTTGGAAAGCCAAAAGGGTATAAACGCGGGCATAGCGGCTAAGCTCTCGGGGGTGACCCCCCTCTATATACATCCTACCGACTTGAAATTTACCCTGATTCGAGCTTAACACATATATAGCTTATATTCCAAGTTTCAGACCTATATCTCTATTCCTTCATATCGAAAAGGGTGGTAGATACCAAACGCTGCCATTACTACTATATATATATATATATATATATATATATATATATATATATATATATATATATATTATATATATAATATATATAAAGTATATAATATATATTATATATATATATATATTAGGAATAATCTTTAGCATCGGTGTTCATTGGCTTCATAATTCGTTGCTTTCTTCTACGACTACCTTCGCGGGATCTTGGAATGAGGAAAGTCCTAAAATTAAAGGGTTATAATGACGGAAGTTAAGACTCGTCGAAGACTTCAAAGGACTGACGAAGGAACCATCGGAAATTCTTTTCAATTAACGTTGAAGTCCTTAGCATTATTTGTTTCAACTTGTAGGCAAGTTAAAGATGGCTATTAAAATGGAAAAATATAGAAAATGTATTAATAAAATAGTTTGAATGTCTAGTTTCAGATTAGAAAACTAGAGGTAAAAAAAGGAGTATAAGAATGTGGAAAATAATATCAGTTTTGAGTGTGTTTGAAAATATATTCTTATACTTAGAATTTCAGGGACTGTTAGATGTTGAACAGAGCCTTCCTAAGTGCTCACTTAAGAAATTAAAAAAAATATGTCTAAATATTTTTACAGTTGCTAAATTTGAAATTCAGTGGTCTAGTTGTTATTTTATAAATAAATGTGGGATTGTATCTATGAAATAAAGATGGCAATTATGACAAAGGCAAGAATTAGATTTTAAGAATGTAACATCATTAAATGAATGCCATTATTATATACTGTCCCTGATAAATCGGATTTAAAATAGCCTAATTATTTAATATTTCTAATTAGCCTATATGAAATTGAAAATTAGGGTTAGAGTGACAAAAAAGGAGGAAAATTTTATACATTCTTTTCTCCATTTTCACAGTTTCCTAAATCTTTTTAATATTCCATAGTGCAACATATTAAAAAGGACTTGGATATTATTAAAGATTTAATAGTAAAGTAAGGGAAGGAATAAAAAGCATAAATCAGATAATTATTGAGCCATAATGAAAATGAATCTTCTTCTTTCCCAACATGTCAAGGTACGATTTCATAAGACCCGCAAGTGAAGTTCATAATGGATAAAACAATGAGATCGATCGCTTATTTTATGTTGCTTTCATTCCGAGTTCTTCCCAATGTTCAATTGCTTCATTTCCGAAGCGATCTTTGATTATTTATTGGTAAAATATTCTTCTCAGATTATTTAAACAATCGATAAATTTAAAAACTAATTGACTTTAATTTTTAATGTAATTATTACTGGACTTTTATATATTTGTTGATAAAAACTTTCAGTATTTCATATTTTCCGTTTTTATAAACTACTACTACACTACTACTACTACTTACTACTACTACTACTACTACTACTACTACTAAAATAATATAATAATATAATAATAATAATAATAATAAATAATAATAATAATAATAATAATAATAATAATAATAATAATAATAATCAATAATAATAATATAATAAAATAATAATTAATAATAATACATAATAATAATGTGAGTGAATAAATAAAATCTAGACCCAAATGTCAAAGAATAGTCCAAAGATTGTTTGTATATTAAATAAATAGTCCGTGAAGTCGCGTCTACCTGAAAAGTCAAACAATATTTGAAGTAGTAGTGTGACTAAAAGTTAGTAAGAACAAAATAAGTAAATAACAAAAAAGTTGTCGATTTAACAAAAGTTTTCTATTTCAAGAAACTTTATTTCATTATGATTATTGAGAAAGGCAAGTTCAATGTAAGCTAAAACAAAGTGATAATTTGTTCACTTTAGGATGTACAGTTAATAATATAATACAGGCAAAGATGCACAAAAAAACTATGGATAATCTAGAATACGCTTATATTTTTGACTGTCGTGCATCCCTGCATACAGATAGAAGTTTTAGGCTTCATGACCTCAATCTATCAAATTATTAAAAAAATATATGCATGTATTGACATTCGATTCTGAGGCTCAACTCGGGCCGAGGGAACTTGTCAATATTGATAATTATCATCTATATATTCTTTTCGGTCTGATTTTCATGAAATTTTCAGAGTAGATGAATTGGATGATGTACATAACTATCATTTAGTATTTTATATATCACGCTCAACCATTTGACTTCTAGTAAACTTTCATTCAAACTTGACTATAGGGTGCCCAGGGTCAAATTATTTTTTATGGAAAAAAAATTTGCAATCATAAGTTGTATAACTCATTAAAATCTATAACTCTGTAATTCATAAGAAATTATTAAATGAATATAATACGTGTCAATGTTTTCACCTAAAAAAAAAAATTCTACCAGAAAATGGAAATATCTATAAGAAATTTCCTTACTTTTGATTACTGTAAAGGAGAGTAATTTTACTAACTTTTTTGTTTATACACAAAAAAATACATGTAGTTCTCTTCGGAAAAAGAACTACTCAATACTGGCAAAACATAAGCAAATTATCGTCTGTAGATGTTTTATAATTTACAAATGCTTCGTCGCTAGGTTAGTAAAGGGAAAATCGCTTAACTTCATTATGTTATTTACAATGGGACAAAAGGTATATGACAAGAAAAATCTTTATAGTCTAGTTTGATATACAATAGTGAAATATGTGATTTAGGCGGATTAGGAGAAAACATACATTTTAATTGACAATGCAACAACATGAAATTGCATTTAAATATTGTTAGAGATCATACTACTAAGAGTCTAAATTGATGGATTATGAATAACCTTTCAGCCGGTGTGAACGGTATCCTGTGGTAGCTTCATGAAGATCGTTTTCGTCGTTAGTTAGTACAGGACAAGCTTCTCGTATAATATGTCATAAATTACCTGTAACCTCGCTCCATTCCAACCTCCAACTCCAATAGAAAGCGGTCCAGACTCAACATCGGTGGTGCACTGGAGAGTACAAAAATAGGATCGAAACAATCTATTGTGTGCGAGAAATGTCGTTTAAGATCGATTCATGCCGAGTGTGGCATTTCCAGAAGACTGTCACCAACTGAGTTTGTAGTTATCATCTCTCTATGAACCAATGCCGCAATAGCTCCCAAGCTTCCTTTCTTTCCTCCCAAAAGGCCGGTCAAACGCAGGCATCCTTTACAAGTTGTTCGAATTTGTGGCCCAAACAAAAATACCTTCTTAACCTTGGCATCACTCAATCTAGAAATTGTCGTCGTAGAGTTAGCTTAAAGACCTCTCCTTCCTTGGTTCATACTTTGACAAATATTTTCATTGATTTCCAGCTTATATAGAAGGGGGGAAGGAGAAAGAGCATCTTTTGGGGTCCACGAGAGACTCCGGCAACACATTTTCTCGCTAGAGTCAAGATTCTTGCAGGCCAGTCTGCGGGAGTGTATTAAGTGCGTTTCTATCCCTACTGTCCATCATTCCATTTAAGAAAAAACGGGAGCAAGTACGTTAGGACCCCTTTGCAATCCTAAAATACAGCAATGACTTTGAGATCGCCACGAGATTTTCCAACTCTGTTCCCATATTTGACTTGAGTTGAGAAGGGCTGTCATGTTTTCATAAGTCCCTTTATTGAACTGCATGACCAACAGGAATAGAAGGAAGACGGTTGCCGTTGTGTAGTAACTCAAACTAAGCTTGGAGGAGTCTATGAATAGCCTCCATTTAGTTGATTCATGGTTCAAATCGAACATATTCATGCGAATCCAGTATAGTCGCCGCGAGCAAAAATAACCAGATTGTGTCCTCCCAAAAAGAGTAGAAGCAGATCCCGTCACCTGCTACGTAGACCCTGAATCACGTGAGAGATCGCTGACCGTTACTACCCGTAGAAGTCTCGCCTGTCCCTTTGACATGTCAGTTTGAATGAGATCACTCCAATTGCCCTGACTCATGCGTGCGGATGCATCAGGTCGTTTGCCTCAAAATTGCGCATGGGAGGGGAAGGCTGTTGGGTCCTCTTCTTTCCACACGGTCTTAATTTTCTACTCAAGCTCACAATGTTAGTGGAGTAGAACTGGTAGACATTCTGAATGTGGAATAGGTCGAAAGCAGTGCTGAAATATTCGGGTATTCAACGTTCCTCTTTTCTTCGTGTGGACATCCTGCCTTAATAGGTCGAGCCAATCAGAGAGTTAGCGAGTAGTTTGCATGGTTTATAAGCTCCCACCGAACCATATGCCACGAGAAAAGCCATACATCGTGGTTATTTCCATTCTCGTATATAACTGTACAGGAGTTGCAACAGATATATTGGAGCCAATAACTTATCCCTAGTCCCCTACCTTCTACCAGAATAATGCTGGATAGGTATTTTTCCCAAGAGCGTCAGATTGCGTTTCTGTGACGAAAATGTATTCACCACCTATGTTAACAAAATATTCACAATGATGTTGCACATTTCTTGGCTATTTTAGTAAACAAATTTACACTCGAAATGCACTCTCATGAACCAGAAATTCTGAAAAAAAAATTGAAAACATAAACAATTGAAACTCACAGTCATATTAACAGTTATTATGTGTTTATAACCTACAAACATCTGAGGAACGTTCTGTTATGTCAGTTGAGAGGTGTAAACTGTCCAAAAACAAAATTCCCCTACTAAATGTAGACTTTAAAAAATTACGTGTCCACTGTATATCCAAAGAATAGCTAATCGATCATTTGTTATGGTGCATTTTTGAATTCAGCAGGTTGGAAATACATGTAGGAATACGCTAAGTTGAGCTTCGAAACAATTCATTGAGTGAGCAGCGATTAATTATTGCCTTACCTCCAAAAATTCATAAATCTTGATGAATAGAAAAAAATTATTTGACGCGAATTCTGCAATTTCGGCAATTTTCGGGTTAACAAATAGATATATAAAAAGTCAGTTGTTACTATTTAAATTTAATGAGGGGCAAAAATCTAACCATAACTCGCTATTAATTACGGCAATTTATATCCTATTTAAAATATCCGGGAATGAATATTGAATATGAATAAATTTATAAAATATCAAAATGTGTTTAATTCACAAAAAACATGGTTCAAATATAGAAGTGGTTTCAGGTGTGCAATTGGGAGTCTAGTTTAATTTATGAGCTGTAGATGTTGCCATTTCAGTTAAACACACTCTCCGAAGACACTAGACGGAGAGAAGCATAACAATTTTCTTACAAGGTTGAAGATACAATGATTCTAGGATCCCCTTAAATTTAAGATTACTTGGTGGCGATACTTTGTAAACTTTACCAGGGTAGCTATGTTTCAAAAAATTATTTTATACTATAAAGGTTTGTTTTTAGATAAAACATGTTTACAGGGTAAGTTGGTAATTATTTTGC
>JABUQX010011506.1:20000-29958 GCA_015478945.1 Trachelipus rathkii | reverse complement strand
ATTTTAGAGTTGATTTTTGAGAAAGAACATTATAATAATGTCTACTAACTGCTGAATCTTGTGAAGTATAAATCATGTAGGTTATGTTGATAAATAGCTGTTGGCATTGGAGGAAAGGAAAATTAGCGTTTGAAGGAAAGAAAGTCAGGCATGAATGCTGCAGTGATTTACAGAATACCAGGATACTCCGCGCGCGTCACAATAGATTTGCCCAAGATAAAGATCCATTTCATTCACGAAGAAGTTAATGAATTGAGGTTATCTGTCTGTTTTAGAAATGGCTGTTTCCATGACGTACGAAGAGAAGTAACGCGTTTTGTTAGGTCTTTCTTAACTGGGATAGCAGTTGGGGTATATAATAGTTTCATGTGGAAGGACTAAAGAATATGAAAGTTTGAAGGCACTGTTTTGATTAGGTATTAATGAAGGTGGATACGCGCTAGGTTAACAAGAATAGTATGCCGGATGGAGGGCGAAAATCCCACAGGTGATATTAGGAGGATACGTCGAGACATTGAAAACTGTATAACCGCGGGCAAATGTGATAAATTGAACTGCTGTGGCATTATTAATTTCTTGTCTATTGACACATTTGGTGTACAGTGCAGAGAAACTCTCATCTGTTTGAAAGGAGGATGTAAAGAGTACGATAAGTGATAGATAGCCTGAAAGCTATTTAGCAGCTCGATGAGATAAGCTGTATCTAGTCATGCACGGATCATAATCACAAGATAAAAAATATCACAATATAGCAAATTTAGATCGAGAGGCAGGTGTTATTTCACGAATGATAATCTAAAGTCCATGACAACGCGCATCAAGACAAATGGCAATAGAGTAAGAGCAGTAGCGGAAACAGCGACAGACAAGACATCGTCGCACAAGTAGCAGTGAGCCCAGGTGTGGTCAATTGTTACAGTGTTGAAGAAAGCGACATCTCGCAAGAGATTGCAAGTGCCCTCCTTATTTCAAAATAGTGGTAGAGGACAGAAATGGTTCCAGTAAAAAAGGGTGATGAAAGAGAACGAGCGCATTCGGTTATTTCGTCGTAGATAGAGGAACCCCGTTGTCGATTACTTGTAAAATATATGGACGGTAACGGATGCGTGCCAGGCATCCGTGATACTGTTGTAGTTACGTGGTCGTACGAAGGGAGACGGTACTAAGAGAATGTTATATTGCGATAATATAACGTGAGGTTGTTGGATAGACGGTGAAAAGTTCCACTCGCGACTTTGACGTGTATACCCTTACTATGTGAGGTAGGACGACGCACGGCAGTTGCTGCCGCAAGTCGTGTATGATTTAGTTTGGAATGTCAAAGGGCATTACCCTTCATCAGCGACCTCGGTTGGAGACGACTGTGTGTCGAGCGTATCATTGTAAGAACGATGCAATCCAAGGAAACAATTGCTATTCCCATCGGCGAGATGCTGAGGAAGTTCCACATGAAGAGTCTATGAACTAATGCATACATTATGGATGGCGAGTTTAGAAAAGATGAGATTTTAAGGAGAACCACGTCTATACACCCAATCTTTTGGAATCGTCAGAAAAGATGTCGGACCAACCACTGAGTTACCATTGTGTATGGAACAGAGTCCCAAAGTTATCCAAGGAATTGGAAGTTGTAGAAGAAGAGTGAGTTTTTTCAAAACACTACTGAATGTCTGCAGGAAGGTTACAGAGTACGGAATGTCAGGGGCACAGTATTGTAAATATGTTTTTTAGATTAAGGGATTTCAGACAGTACCGATGAAGATGTGATATCACAGAAGGTGACCACACGCACCAACACAAGTGTCCATGGAATAAAGATAGGAGGTGAGGTGAAGTGGGAAGTTAGCTCGACGTTTGAAGGAGTGTTATGGAAATCATAAGTGATCGTTGAAATTGTCAGAGAGAGAAACGGAAGTGTGTTAACATCAGCATGAAGAGCTTTACAGCGAGTGTTACCGCTCAAAAAGGACGAGCACACCACCACCATCTGAAGGCGTATGCTTAACCGTGGACGACGCCGCCACGGTTATCAGAAGAAGGCACGCGAGAAGCATAATGCAAAAGGTTATAGGAGGTTGCGGTGAAAATTACTAGTTGGAAAAGATGAAGTGATGTGCTCAAGAGCAGGAGATAAGATTGTAGACAAAGGGGAATGTATGGAATGCCAAAAACGCGAGGGAAGAGTTAACGAGTTCTCACAGTTTGTTGGGCCAGCAAGAATTATTGCGTTAGGAGTTAAACGAATCGAGAACAAGGAAAGAGCAAAGTTATAAGACTAATGGAAGGAATTGAGAGAATCATGTGCCAGGAAAAATTTTGTAAAGAGAGAGATGATGAAGCGCAGAGATTGCCATGAAGAAATGGTACGGGCGCTTAATGAAGCTAAGTGGCACAATGCGAGGTTGATAAAAGATTAGAAGAGATCAAGTAAAGTGGAAGTGAATGGTGAAAGGAAGAAAATTCGTAACAAGAAGTATGAGAAGTTGTAGGATGTACTTCAGAATGGTTAATAAAGGAATGACAAAAGGAGGAGATGTAAATCGATTTAAAAGAGGATATGATTATGATAAGAAGAGTACATTGAGAGTGATCAATGGAGAAGTATCATCCGTACGAGGAGCTGTAAGAGTTAATAAGAAGAACGAAAAGTGCGGAAGAGACACGGAAAAACGAAGTGTAATGAGATTTGTGGCGGAGTTGCGGAGAAAGGAGGTAAAGAATGGAGGTTAAGGGGAAAGGGTGTTAGAAAAACACTGATAGGTGTGCATAGGAGTGAGTTGCCAGCGACTAAAGTTATGATGGGAATAATAGACGAAATAAATGAGGCCGACTATTTTGTCGAAAATAGGTCCAAATATTATCTGACCTGGCAAGAACACTCGCTCCTAGAGAATTACTACAGACTCCAAGAGGAAGGTTTTACCATCCGGCCAACAAAGTGTGAATTCGCTTCGTCGAAGCGTAGAGTTCTATGGTGCATAAATTCGTAATGGTAACAAAGGAACTACATGAAGATAATGTCAGTAAAATTTAGACTGAGCCACTCTAAGAATAAGAGCAGTGAGATCATTTTAGGCTCCAGGTTACTACCAGCTCTGTTAAGGAATTATGCCGAAACTGGCAGGCCATTAATGCCTGACGAAGAAGGAAGCCGACGAAAGTGAAAGGGAGCAATACATCGCAAGCATTGAAAAATAAAGGAGGCAGTTGAGGGTTCGAAGCCGATTTTAAAGATGCCAGAGTTGAAGACCTTTACACTACAGGTGGACGCCTCAGACACTTCTCTAGGATTTGTCCACAGGAAGATGAAGGAATCCTTCATCCTGTGGCTTACGGCAGCAAGACTTCAGCTACCAGCCAGAAGGTTATCAACAATGAGAAAAAGCTTAGAATTATACGGATTCAGGAAGTTTGAACATATCTCTATGGAAGAGAGTTTTTCTACAATCGGATCTAGACCTTGACTGCAATGAGCAAAAAGAGATATGAGACTCTTAGAGATCATGAGATGTCTAATTACTCAGAGATTAGATGTATCTTAACCACATCAGTGGAAAGATAAGTTATTGCTTGTATTTGAGTAGATTATTGCAGATACATTGATCTCCTGCAGAAGTAACTACGAAGAAAGGAGCGTTCAGGATGAAACCAATGTTATCACACCATGTAAATAAAGCAAAATTGTAACAATTTGCTTCAGGTTCGGTGGGCCAAAGATGTAACACGTGTACATGATATGTATAAAATTTTGTTTCATATATTTGTTCTTGTAGTAAAGTTCCCACAATGCTCTTGCAAAGATTGATTCCCTTCCCTATACATAACATGTATGTCGCGATAGCCCATTCAAACCATTATGTAAATATATATATATAGTATAATATTTATTAAAGAAAGGTACAGGAGTACCGGATGTCCAGGGGACATCATTTGTAAATAATGTTTTTAGAATTAAGGGTTCAGACAGTACGATAGAAGATGGTGATTCACAGAGAGGTGACACAGCACCTCACACACAAGGTTCCATGGGAGAAAAGATAGTAGCCGTGGGTGAAGTTGGAAGTGCTCACGTTGCAAGGAGTTATGGAATCATAAGTGATCGTGAATTTTCGAGAGGAAGAAAACGGAAAGATGGTGATTACTACCCATCATAGAAGAGCTTTTCAGCGAGTGAATTACCGGTCAATAAGGCATTCACACACCACATCTGAAAGCAGTATGTTTAACCGTGGACGTACGCCGCCACGCGTTATCCAGAAGAAGCACCTCGCAGAAGCATAACTGCACAGAAGGTTATAGGAGGTTGCGGTGAAATTACTAATGAAAAGAATGAAGTGATGTCTCAAAGAGAGGAAGATAAAGATTGTAGTACAAGGGAAAATCGTAATGGAATGCCAAAACGCAGGGAGAAGTTAACGAGGTATCCTCAACAGTATTGTTGGGCCAGCAAGAATTTATTGCGTTTATGGGTAAAAGAAGAGAACAAGGAAAGAGCAAAGTTCATAGAACTAATGAAGAGAATGAGAGAATCATTGTGCCAGAAAATTTTAGTAAAAGGGAGAATGATGAAGCGAAGAGATTACCATGAAGAAATGGTAAGGGCGCTTAATGAAGCTAAGTGGCACAATGCGAGGTTTGATAAAAAAGATATAAGAGAAGACATCAGTAAAGTGGAAAGTGAATGGATGAAAGAAGAAAATTCGTACAGGAGAAAGTATGAGAAGTATGTAGAGAGGTACGGGAGCTTAATGAAGCTAAATGGCACAATGCGAGGTTTGATAAGAAGTATATAAGAGAAGACATCAATAATTTGGAAAGTGATTGGGTGAAAGAAGAAAATTCGTACAAAAAGAACGAAGAGTGTCGGAAGAGACACGAAGAAACGAAGAAATGTATGAGATTATGGCGAGAGTTGGGGAGAAAAGGAGGTGACGAAGGAGGTAAAGAATGGAGGTCGAGGGGAAAAGGTGCTGAAGGAACATCAACGGGTGTACGTAAGAGTGAGATGCCAGCGGCTAGAGTTATGGTGAGAATAATGGACGAAATTAATGAGGCAGACTATTTTGTTGAAAATAGGTCCAAATATTCTCAGACCTGGCATGAGCACCTGATTACTCTTAAGAACGTGCTCCAAAGACTTCAAGAAGAAGGTTTTACCATCCGTCCCACTAAGTGTGAATTCGCTTCGTCAAGATCCTAGTCACTACATTGGTAATGGTAACAAAGGACTACATGAAGATAATGTAGTAAATTATGAAGACGAGCACCTAAGAATAAGAAGCAGGTGAGTCAATTTTTAGGGCTCAAGGTTACTACAAGACTTGTATAAGAAGTATGCGAACTCCCAGCGCATTTAACTGAGCCTGACCGAAGAAGGGAAGGCCGACGAAAGTGAAATGGGAGTCAATACATCAGCAAGCATTTGAAAAATTAAAGGAGGCATTGAGTTCGAAGCCGATTTTAAAGATGCCAGAGTTGGAGAAGACTTTTACACTACAGGTGGATTCCTCAGACACTTCTCTAAGATTCGTCCTCCTACAGGAAGATGAAGGAATCCTTCATCCTGTGGCTTACGGCAGCAAGAAACTGTCAGCTACCCAGCAAAGGTACTCAACTATGGAGAAAAAGGCCTTAGCAATTATTACCGGCATCAGGAAGTTTGAACAATATCTCTATGGAAGAGAGTTTATTCTACAATCGGATCATAGACCTCTGACTGCAATGAGCAAAAAGAGATATGAGAACTCTAGGATCATGAGATGGTCATTATACCTCCAGAGATTTAGATTTATCTTAAACCACATCAGTGGAAAAAGATAATGTGATGCTGATATTTGAGTAAGTCAATGACGAAATACATTGATCCCTGCCAGAAGTACTACCGAAGAAGTAGGCTCAGGATGAATCCAACTTATGACACCATGTTAAATTAAAGCAAAATCATTAACAATTTTATTCAGGTTCGGTGGGCCAAAGAATGTAACACGGTGTACATGATATGTATAAAATTTTGTTTCATATATTTGTTCTTGTAGTAAAGTTCCCACAATGCTCTTGCAAAGATTGATTCCCTTCCATAACATGTACGTGCGCATAGCTCAAACCTTATGTGCATGTCGCACATACGATGTTATATCATTTAATAAAGAAATATATGAAGTATTATAGGAACCATCAATGTAACATTTATTTTACGTGCATACCTCTTAAAGTAAATGAAGCATTGATGATTGCTGTACTACTCATTATTGTATTATTATTATTATTATACATTTTTATTTTATTATATATTATTATTATATTTTTTATTTTATTATATTATTATATAGATTATTATATTATTTTATTATTATTTTATTATTTATCTATTTAATTATTTTGTAATGCGACTAAAGAACTTGCGTGTGATTAATTATTATATATATATTATATAATATATATTATATATATTTATATATATATAATTATATATTTATATTATATATATATATATATATATATATATATATATATATATATATATATATATATATATATTTATATTATATATTATATATATATATATATATAATTATATATATTATATATATATATATTATATATAATAATATTATATATATAATATTCAGTTGGCACTCCGTACTTTTACTTCGTGCTCTCTCTCTTCTCTCTCTCTTCTCCTCTCTCATTCTATATATATAACTATATATTATATTTTTATTAATATATATTATATATATATATATATTTTATATAATATATAAATAATATATCATATATATATATATTAGATATAGTATACTTTATATTATATATATTTTATATATATAATATTAATAATGTATATTATATATATATATAAATTTAATATATATATATATATATTTATATATATTATATATTTATTATATATATATATTATTTTATATATATATATATATATATTAATATATTAATATATATATATATATATATATATATAATCTATATATATATATTTACAGTTGTTCACCACACTCACGGGCGGCCTATTCAAGAGGGGTGTTGCACACATCAGTTATTCATCAACTTTACGCAAACTACGCAGATGAGCACAGACGCCGGCTTTAAAGTGAGAGAGATTTAATTCAGCAGGAAACAGAGATGGAAGAGAATTCCACAGAAACAGCGGTGGCAGGAAAGAAGGAAGCCGCAGCAACAGCCAATATTCACACAAAACTCATGCCCAGACACAGCACCCCTGCTACGAGGGCGTCTTAAAGGTGGTGGTGCGCGAGTGATAATTCCCTCGAGCACTGCCGCTGCGGTACCTAAGAAAAGAGATAAAGCACACACATCGCGCCGCAAAGATAAAGTGAACTGGAAGTGCAGAACAGTTTATAGCCTTTTTGGCCTTTGACTCGACCTATCCAAATGCTGGTGAAACAGAGCCCCCCCCGTTGGAGAGCAGTACTCCTGCAAGGGGAATGAGGCCCTTGTATAGTGGATCATGAAAAGAGGAAAAAGTCTCGCAGCCTAAAACAGAATCACAGTTTCTTGAGCTTCCCTAGCAACGTTGTTGATGTGAGGTTTACCAAGACATGATTCTTGGTTATGGTAAGGGCAAGAACTGTATGTATATTGTCAACAGGAGAGACCGAGAGAGAGAACAGAAAGAGATAGGAAAGTTAGGAAGTGCTTAGAGAGGGAGATTTGTAGAAGTTGGGTTTTTAAAGAATTAGATTTCACAGAGGTTGAGCGACCCACCCGAATTATCCAGGGTCAGCGGAGAATAGATCGAAAAAAGATTAAGACGATAGGCAATTCAAGAAGTAAAGAGGGAGCAGATATTAATGAGTTGAGAATGAAGGTTCGAGTATCGGCATCGAGTGGATAGTTTAGATGCAGGTGAGAGATCATTAATGAAGTGGAAATAAAGTAGGAGATTAACGAACCTGAGAAACACCACTATTGAAAGAAAAGAAGAAAGAAGAGTCTTGGCATCAACACAGACCCGATATTGAGCGATTTGAGCGAAAACTAGACATAAGTAAGCAAAGAGAGGGAAGCAAAGGAGGGGAGCTTGAGAGCAGTACGTGTTCTCATACCACAGGTCACAATGCGTTGGATTATGTCAAGCGCACACAAGTCGCAGTTAGTCCTGGGTCGGAAACATTAATCAGTTAGATAGATACAAGTGAGAGCTTATAGGGCATAGTTAGAAGGATCAGGTGGCTTTTTTTTGAAAAGAAGTTGGACATGTGAGTGCTTCCAACACTGAGGGAAAGTATTAGTATTGAGAAATAGAGAATATAGTAACGAATGGGCGGGTCTGCATATATATATAAATATATATATATATATATATTTATATAAAATATAATATTATATATATTATATATATATTAATATATATAATATATATAATATAGATATATATAATAGTATATATTAAATAAGTCTTCTTTCACGTTTGTATTTCTTTTTCACGTTTCATTAGTTTTGATTCAGATTAACTTAACTTTAATATTAAAATCAATCTATATTCACAGATGCGTCTCGCCATCGCGTATGGGCATGGAACTGCGCCATTTTTTATGGGTTAAAAGCTTATTTAATAGTGGTTTCTTACCGTTTTTTCGTTTTAATGTCTTGCATATCATTTATTTTATATTGAAACAATTTCGAAAAAAAAAGATAATGTTAAAGGTAACATCACGAAAATTTGCAAAAATAGATGTTTCGGTATAATGTTACTCTGACTGAGCCGAAGTTAGCACGGGCAGGAGTCGCTCTGATATTATATAAGTATATAGTATAATATATATATATATATATTATATATACTATATAAATATTTATATATATATATATATTATTTTATATTATATATATATTATATATATATATGAAGTTATATATATATATATTTATTATTATTTATATATATATATATATATTTATTATTATTACTATATTATTATATATTATATAATATAGTATTATTATATTATATATATAATATTATATATATAATATAACTATATTTATATATATAATATAATATATTATTATATATATATTTATTATATTTAATTATATTTTATATATATATATATATATAAATATACTTGTTTTATGAAGGTTGATATATATTATATTATTATATATATATTATATTTATAATATATATATATATATATCTATATATATATATATATATTATTATATATATTATATAGTATAATAAGAGAGAAGAGAGAGAGGAAGAGAGAGAGGAGAGAAGAAGGGAGGAGAGAGAGAGAGAGAAGAGAGAGAGAGGGAGAGATATAAAAATTTTATTATTAATTTAAATTAAAATGAATATTTGTTAAGACAGTGAAGCTGTGATAGATAAAAGTTTGCCTTTCTTTTCTTTTTGACGGGACGAAATAGTTGTAGATTTCTTATGTAAATATAAAAAGTCTTAAAGAATACCAACCCGCCTTCCCTTCAGATGTTGACTATAATCATTTGTTTACTGTTTTAATTTTAAGTATAATATAAAATATGGATTCATTTATAATCAAATTAATTAATCAATATATTACTATTTGGTAAAATACTGAGAAGGAGCATATTTTAAAACCTTTTCCGCTTTTATGCTATATGGTTCAAAGATTGTTTGAGTGGTAATGAGATTCATATATTCTCGGTTATTGTATATATATTGTGATAATATTTTCGCTGCAGGAGTGCATTCTTTTATGTGTTTTTTGTGAATTATCTTTTATTTATTTTAATTAATGATTGTGGTGTATTTAGAAAGTGTTAATATTGTTAATATTATCATTGGTTAATGTATTCGTGTTTTATCAATGAAATTGTGATTAAATTATATTTCTTTTGTCATATTTTATCTTGCGTAAGTTATGCCAACATTTGTACAAGGAATTATATTGCAAGCCGTTGTGCCATTTGTCGCTAAGCGTAAGTTTTA
>JABUQX010011506.1:10000-12500 GCA_015478945.1 Trachelipus rathkii | reverse complement strand
TATACTTTTTTATGAATTCGTGAAATAAAGATTAAGCTTCGAAAATAACTCAATACCACAACTTCGTTCCTATGGACAAATTATGTTGCATCAAATGATGAAAGAATTGGAAATAACATATTTAAACCACAAAATGAAGTAGTGACATCAGGTTAACTTTCAACAATGACTTCACTAGGATGAAATGCTATGATCCCCGAGAGCAGACTAGTCTGTGAGAAATGTATGGTTAATTTAAATATGAGTATTTTATTTTTCAATAAATTATTTTTGAAAAATAATGAATTTTAATTTAAAAATGCATTTCTCTCAGTGCACAGTTGTTTACAAATTGGACTCTGGGATTGTCTTTAATATACAAAAATTCTAAGTTTATCGATGAAATCAAATTATGTAGTCTTTATTAAAGAGATTTGATTCTCTAGCGCTTCCACCATCCATAAAAATTTGTAAAAAATGAAGAAGCCGCAACACTGACTTCTTTTAATACCTAAAGAGTAGGTAAATGAGAAGAATACGAAGGGAAGCTACAGGAGGAGGCAGCTACGAAAAGGAAGGAAGATTATTGAGAGGAAATTGAATCAAATAACAAATAAATAAAAATAGAAAGGATAAGGGGCAAGACTACGAAATAATTCTAGGAGATATACGTGATAATTAAATAGAGTATTTATGCATAAGGATAATAATAGGGTAATTTATGTAATTCATAAGATATATTATATAATATATATATAATTTATAATTATATATTATATATATATATATATATATTATATATATATATATAAATATATTTATAATATTTAATATCTCTTATCAATATTTTTATTTATATAGAGTTTTTTTTTTAAATCATAGGATAATAGATATAATTCATGGTAATCATAAGCTAATAAGTAGAGTAAATTTTATGTAATCATAAGGAATAAAAATAGAGTAATTTATGTAATCATAGGGATAATTAATCAGAGTAATTCATTGCAATCATAAAGATAATAATAGAGTAATTTATGTAAATTCATAGGATCATAATAGAGTAATTTCACATGTAAATCATAAGATTAATAAAATGAGTAAATTATGTAATCAATAGGATAGAACAATAATTTTATTGCAATAGTAAGATAATAATAAGTAATTTATTTAATCATAGGATAATATAGAGTAATTTTGTAACAAGGAAGTAATAATCAGAAGTAATTTATGCAATCATAGGATAATACTGAGTAATCTTATATGTAATTTATTATGATAATATTATAATAAATTAATGTAATCATGGATATAATAGAGTAACTTAAGAAACCATAAGCATAATTAATACTGAGTAATTTATTGACATCATTATAAAAATACTGAGGTACTTTATGTAAATGTGTATTTATTTCTTAAGCTTTATCTAATTATACTCTTCCTCATTCGTTTCTAAAAGAGTGAAAAGATTCATTGGTTCAACCATTTAGGCTAACTGATATACACAAATAAGGGCTTTCCTCGTCATTACCGTTAATTTACAAAAACTTAGACAGCAAAACACCGTCCAATTTATTTTTCTTTTTCGTTTCTGTCACGTAAATAATGCACAGACTCTGTGTCCACCTCGAATTTCGAGTCCAGGAGGTTTCTTCTGTATGTCATAATCATTAGCGTCTTGTATAACCTGTTCTTTTTAGAGCGAGCGTTTCAACCTTTTAAGTATCGCGACCCCCGAAAGACCAGAAACCAATAAAGTTAGTAAACTCGCGACCCAATTAATTACCCCATATATATTATTATTATTTATATATATATTAATATATATATTATAATATATATAATTATATTATACTATATATAATATAATATATATATATATTATATAATATTATATATTATATAATATATATATAAACAGATATATACAGTCTCTAATAATATATTACAATATAATATTATATATATATAATGTATATATATATATATATATATATATATATATATAATATTACTATATATTTATAGTATATTAGTAGGTTCCGTTAATAAAAGATGCTTTTCGATGCATTAAGTATATAATTTTTTATTCTTAATTAAGTATTAACTTTTAATAAATAACAACTGTGTAACATTGCTTCGATTATAAAAGTATTTTATTTTTTGTGCCCACCGCGAACCCGCACGCGTACTATCCGCTCGGCGTCCCCCTTGGGGGTCGCGACCCCCGGTTGAGAACCGCTGGATTTTAGAGTAATAGAAGACTCAAAGGTTATGACATACGAAAACATACATATGAAGGCACGCGAATCGAGTAAGTTTTTAATGTGTTGTTAATCATAACCATTGTCTACTTACAAGCACGGCATACAAACATAGCACACACGAGCTACACACACACACTCACAACACATCACACACACACACACACAGACACACGCGTGAATGCTGAGCTCACACACACACATACCGACACACGCACCACATTACAAGTCAAAATGGGTAAAATGCGAGTGTATTCTTC
>JABUQX010011506.1:0-2500 GCA_015478945.1 Trachelipus rathkii | reverse complement strand
TGACATTTCCCTTTCAATATTTGAAAAACTAAATTTCATTATTATTAAGACCTAAATTTTGATTATTATTATTATTATTATTATTATTATTATTATTATTATTATTATTATTATTATTATTATTATTATTATTATTATTATTATTATTAAACTATTATTTTATTATTATAAAACTTGACTCAACTTTCTAGTCATTTAATGTGCAATTTAGTCACTGTTTGCTTGTTACCAGGGTGCCGGACGGGACTCATGCACAATGCACAACACACTCGCACTTTTCCCCATTCCTCTGCCCTGTCGGATAACTGGGAAGTCTTCAACGCTAAAGGTGCTTCTTCTTAGCTAATTCGCGTTTGTAATTGAATTTTAGAATCGGCAAGGTTAGATTTAAGAAATAACAATTTCTCAGCTACTTTCTTCCCTTGTTAATTCATTCCTTTCTCGTCATAATTATCAGCATCGTGAAAGTTGTTCGCTTTGGTATACTTCTAGATAGGCATAGCAAGATATCTTTTAGCTACCATCTTCAAACTCTTTGAAGTTATGTTCCGTTCTTTTCTCCACCAATTAGAAGGATCATCTCCGGAATCATCCTTTTTTCTTTTTGATATTTTGCCTATTTTATCCCAAAACACTTATTAAACCTATTATATGTATAACAGAATATTCATGGTTTTTAAACAAAGTTTTTAGCTTGGATGTTTGAGGTTGTTTATTTTGAGTTTAAATTCTTTAAGGATGGTCTGATAATATATATCCTGTTTCATATTCTGCAGAAAGTTCTGCATTGTTTTTGGTTAATTTTTTCTGACTTCTTTCAAAACATCAGAAGTTGCAAAATTTCCCTTTTATATCGAGCATCTAGATACGTTGCGATGGAAAACAAGAAATTTCTTTCCAAATTATCAAATCTTCAAGTTAACTCCGAATTTATTGCTTGTACAGCTGATTTAATTCCCTATTCAGCCTTGAAATCTGAGGTCTGGTAAAAGGTTTTTAACGGCACAATAAAAGGAATTACTTGAAGAGAATAGACACAACCGCGGTTGCGGTTGCATTTGCGGTTGTCAAAATATGTGCAGATGCGGATTGGTTTGCAGCTTGCGGTTGTCAAAATATGTGCGGTTGCCTCCGCATTTGCGGTTACGGTTGCGGTTATTCGATCCATCACTAATAATATATATATTATATTTATATATATATATATATATATATATATATTATATAATATTATATATATATTATATAATATAATATATATATATATATAATATATATATATATTATATAATATATTATTATATATAAATATATATATATATATATATATATATAGAGGGCGGCTTCTGTTATTCTAAACATTATAATAGAATCGATCGACTCTTTTAGGAATTTCAAAATGTTACGATAAAAATTCTCTTTTTTTTTGCGAAAGTTGGTCAGTGAATGAAAATATTACATAATAAATATCAAATGGTTATGTAAAATTGGATCAAAAGTGTATTAGAATTATCGCAATTAAACAAGATATTTTCAATGAATTAAAAAAGTTGACTTCGTGCTCGATGAAATTACGCGGAGGATTGTGCTGAGTGGGAATTTAAGAGTATAAAACTGTTTATAAATACTATGCCTTTGGCATCTTTTAGTTACATTCTCTTTATGTATAAATAAAAGCAAAAGCTTAGAAGTTTAAATTTTTTACTAAAACGTATATATATATATATATATATATATTATATAATAATATTATATATATATAATATATATATATATATATATATATATATTATATATATAGTGGAAAATTATGTTAGGTGGTGAGCAGCTGGAAAAAGTGTATCGAAGTTTAAATATTTAGGGTATATGTTGATGAGAAGGGAACGGACGATCAAGAGTGTAGTAGGAAAGTTTGTTGAATGGCAGGAAGGTGGCTTGTTCAATTAAATCGTTTGTGAATGTAAAGGGGATTAAGTCTTGAGTGTGCTAGGATCTTCATTGAGGGTATGTTGTTACCTGTGTTTATTGTATATAGCTGAGACTATGGTTTGGAAATAGAAGTATAGATCTGAAAGTTCAATGTGTTTCAGATGGACCAATTCTTTAGGGTGGTGCTAGGTGTAAGAAGAATTATAAAAATGAGGAATGAACTTATTAGCAGAGTGTGTGGTGTGAAGAAAGGGGTAAATGAGAGAAAAAAATGAAAGTAGTGTATTAAGATGGTTTGTCATATGGAAAGGATGAATGATAGTCGGGTTGGCGTTAAGCGGATGTATAGTGGCGAGTGTGTTGGGCAACGACCGGCTGGGAGACCGAAGAAAAAGTGGATTGAGTCCCAGTAAAACGAATGTTTGGAAGGAGAGAACTATGTGAGCTTTGGTACGAGGAGAAGAAGAAGGTGTTATAACAGGATAGCTGAATGGCGGGAGATTGTGAGGAGGTATGGTTGGTGGCTTCGGGCCACCTGGCAAGGGATGAACGCTCTAACATGTTGGAGGAG
>JABUQX010011505.1:20000-36947 GCA_015478945.1 Trachelipus rathkii | reverse complement strand
TATACCTTACCCATAGCCGTCCAAAGCACTCCTTTTTTCATTTTTTCAAAAGTAAACAGTTTTATTTATACAAAAAGAAAATAAATTAAAAGCTTACATTAATAGCCTAGGTGAATAACGTCCACTGTAATCACAAAAGTTCTAAATGGGGAGATTTAGATTAACTTTTTCTTCTCAACCATTTGAATTTTTTATTTTATAGCGTCTTCTTCTGTCAAAGCTTTCAGTTTTAACATTTTTCTCTGCTCTTCAAGTTTATTGATCTGTATGGATAATTATCTTTTTTCAACCTTTTTATTCTCTTCTTCTTTTTGGTTCTGTTTTGACTCTTTGAGATGTTCTTCATATCTCCTATGGGCAGCTCTTACATTTGTCAACATTTTTTGAGTGATAGGAAACTTTTATGAATTTCATGAGATCTTATAGCATTGTGCACTGTTCTTTGAGAAATCAGACTATGTTCTTTCAGATTCTCCACTAAAATTGCTTTATTTACAGAAAACCTTCCTTCCACTATTGCATTTCCATGCGAAATATCAGTCTTAATTTAATAATTTGCCACAATTCCGCATAACATTGATTCCCAGGTACTATAGAAGAAAAAAACTCAAGTCTCTTAGAAGGACAATCACCATCCAAAAATATTTTGAATTTTAATTCAAGGGTAGAATGAGCTTCACTGCAAAGTAGAGTATAGTGCTTTTTCTTTCTCAGCAACAGAATCTGTGATTCGGTTATTGGTGTACAATGCCTCTAGCAATAAAACAAATCTTTGTTTCCCTTGTTCTGGCTGATGAAAAATTATACTAGGATCCAATGATGAGAGCCATTGGACAGGCTTGTACTTCAGAGGATATCTTTCTAATATCTTTTTTGTCATTTTGATTTGCACAGTCTGGCATTCAAGTTTGTCATGTAAATCTAATGGAAAAAGCTTGTTGATGGTTGTAGCAGGCATTTTACTGGACTTAAGAAATCTTTCCATAATATTTAGGACGACACATTGTAAATCTGTGAACAGGAATGAACCAAGGTTCAGTTTTGACGTCCAACACTGGTCGTTAAAGTTAAGTTTTTTTTTTGAAATCATTTTATAAAAAAAAATAAATACCTTCAAACTGCACAAAAATCAAAAATCCTTCGTCAAAACCTCAAAAAAAAAACACCTCAAAAGTATAAATGGTCTTCAGCATAAAAAGATATAAAAAACGGAAAGCCATCAATCTACTTAAGATATTTCTCTTCATTAAAATTCTTCTCAATTTCCAAGATGAACTTGGAAACAACCTCTACCGACAGAATAGGAAGAATAGTAGGTAATAGTGAACTAAATAGGAAAGAAACAGGATAGAAGTAGATTTATGGAATGTCATCCTCGCCCATCCTTTTCATCACTTATCAAATACATCTCTCATCCCACAATTAAACAGTAAGGAAAAAAAATATATCAAAAATATGTAACATGGTCCATGGATCATTCTTTCATATGTTTTGAAATTTAAAATTTCCCTGACTTTTCTGGAAGACTTTTTTGGGAATTTCCCTGACTTCCAGCATATTTTAAAACGTTCCCTGACTATTTTTTCCCCTGACTTTCCCTGACTTTCCAGAAAGTGGGAGAAAATTTTAATATGGCTTTTATTTTCAGTCAACTGCTCACTTCTGCATTCCTGTAGATGCAGAAGATGAAAACAGCTCTCGATTGCACGAGAATACAATGATGGAAGAAGTTGGCATGGTTCACCCAAATCTTCCTAAAATCCTAGAACATCTTCCACGCAGCTTGCCTTTCAGATTATCATCAATGCAAGCCGAAGACGGGAAATCTATGAAGGTTGACGAAGTTTTGAATAAATTTACCTATTTACAATTTCCCAAAGTGGTAAGTTTCGAGTTTGAATTCTAAATGCAGGGTTCACACTGAAATTTTGAATTTGATTTCCCTGACTATCCCTGACCAAATTCGCAAATTTTCCCTGACCAGCGTGTTCGTTATTTTTTGGCGTATAAAATATCTATTAATCATTATTGCAGCCTATTTACTCAGTTCATACATAAATTAATGAAAATTAATTTAGAAACAGTTTCATCATTCATGGATGAATTTAAAATTTTATTTTTTTTATATTTAATCAGCCTATACCTTCCCCCATAGCCGTCCAACGCACTCTTTTTTACAAAACTAAACAGTTTTAATTAAACAAAAAGAAATATAAATTAAAAAATTTACATTTAATAGCCTAGGTGTAATAACGTCCACTGTGATCACAAAAGTTCTAAATGGGCGAGATTTGTTAACTTTTTTTCTCAAGCATCTGAATTTTGATTTTATAGCGTCTTCTTCTTTCAAAGCTTTCAGTTTTAACATCTTTTCTTTGCTCTTCAAGTTTGTAGATCTGTATGGATAATTATCTTTTTTCAACCTTTTATTCTCTTCTTCTTTTTTGGTTCTGTTTTGACTCTTTGAGATGTTCTTCATATCTCCTATGGGCCAGCTCTTACATTTGTCAACATTTTTTGAGTGATAGGAATTTTATGAATACTTTCATGAGATCTTATAGCATTGTGCACTGTTCTTTGAGAAATCAGACTAAGTTCTTTCAGATTCTCCACTAAAATTGCTTAATTATAGAAAACCCTCCTTCCACTGTCACATTTCCATGCGAAAACTCAGTCCTAATTTAATAATTGCCACAATTTCACCTAACATTGATTCAATGGTACTTTAGCTGCATTGATCACCAATCGGTAACTAAGCCGGCAGTTTACCATCAAAAATATCTTTCATTTTAAATTTCAAGGGTAGAAATGAGCTTCACTGCAAAGTAGAGTGTATTGGGCTTTTGCTTTCTAGAATAGGGAGCAAGTCCAAGGTTAATCACATATTTACATTTCATCAGACCCATTTTAAAATTTGGAAGCTACAGCACTATCGGGAAACATTAATTTAAATGTTTCCCTTATATCTGCACACGAGTTAAAAGACATTTTATATCATCCACCACCTTTAATGCCCATAGTTTATTTCAGATCTTGTAACATCATCTTTATGCAAAAAAGATGAAACTGATTGATAAACTGGTTTTGGTTGGTTATTAATTAGAACACTCAGGTCATTTACAATCGGTTGAGTATGTATGATTAGAAGTTGGAATGGCATAATTTTTAGTGCACACACTTTCACTAATATTTTTTTAATTGGAACAAATAACGAAAAAGTTTTTCAATTATGGTTGGTCCCGCTGAGTTTTGATTAAATTCAAAAGAGTTTTCCCTCTTGAGTGTGAAACTTCGGCTTGGCGTCCCATTTAGATAGATCAAAGTTCTTTTACATACTTTACAGTATGCCTTGGAACTATCAGGGTCCTTTACCCAACCACCTGATAAACTGTGGGTTCATTTTGACGTTCCAACAACTGGTCGTTAAAGTTAGTTTTTTTGTTTAAGTCATTTTATAAAAAAATAATAAATATCTTCAACTGCACAAAAATCCAAAATCACTTCGGCAAACCTCAAAAAAAAAAAATTCTCAAAAGTATAAACCCCTAAAAGAAAAAATATATAAAACATTAAGTCATAAGTCATACAGTCTAAACACATCCATATACCAATCACCTTCAATTCGAAAGGATGAACTTGGGACAACCTCTACGAACCAGAATAGGAAGAATAGTAGGGTAATAGTAACTAAAAAAAAAAAAAAAAAAACATGTTAGAAGTAGATTTATGGAATGTCTTCCTCGCCCCATTCCTTTTCATTCACTTATCAAATATATCTCTTATTCCACAATTATACAGTAAGCGAAAAAAAAATATCAAAAATATTGCAACTTGGTCCATGGATCTTTCTTCATATTGTTTTGAAATTTTAAAATTTCCCTGACTTTTTTTGAATTTCCTGACTTTTAGCATATCTTAAAACGTTTCCCTGACTTTCCCTGACCAAATTTTTTTTCCCCTGACCTTCCCGAGTTTGAATTCTAAATGTTTTATAAATTGGAATTATCTCCAAGTTGCATAATTTCGCTTTTCAAATTCTTTTTGAAACTATAGAAATTGGTTTTGTGTGGTTAAAAATTAATTTATTTTAACTTGTTCGCTGGATGTTGTATATTTGTTTCGTATCTAGAATAGTACATACCTTTCCTTCTTTCTTTATCTACCAAAACTTCTCATAACAAGTAGTGTTTCTAACATGCATGAAAAAATAGCAAAATGGAAGAGTTTGGCGTAAGTTGAAAGGAAAGCCCCCCCCCGTCAGGACCCTTAAGTGCTAGCCCGTCGCTGCCAAAAAATCCACCTAGGACTTCACGACGGCGCGATGGACACTAACTGTGGTAGGTCGTCAGGTTTAGAGTTCATCCCCCTGGGCTAGGTACACATTCATATCCCCTCAAAAATCACGGCATTAACTTCTATTATGCACCATTCTTCTCACTTGAATCTAATTCACATTCCTTTCCAACAAACACTTCTTTACTGACTCAATTCAATTTTCTTAGGTCTTCCAACTGTACAATTCCCAACATTCTCACCTCTATGCATCCTCTTAGCCAACAGACTCCCATTCATTCTCTTAACGTCACCAAACCATCTTAATATACTCTCATTTATTCTCGCATTCACACCCCACTTCATACCACACAACTTCTTAACATCCTCATATTATGAATTCTTCTTACTCCTAACACACCCTTAAGATTATCAATTTCAACAGCTTATTCCTTAGATCTGTACCTTCCATTCCGCACCATAGTTTCGCTGTCATACAATAACACCGGTAACAACATTCCCTCATGCAAAAACATAGTGCATTCAAGACTTAATCCATTTGCATTCATCAAATATCTAATTGGACCACCCACTTTTCCTATTACACTGCTTCACCCGTTCCCTCTTTATACATAAAAATTTTTGTTCCAATTGCTCACCATCCAACATTGTTTCACACCTTGGATTCTCCTTACTCTTATCCACATTTACCTTCAAACACCTCCTTTTATACATCCTGCCAAACCCTACCAATTCTTCTCAAACTTGTTTTCAAATCATCAATAATATCAAATCATCGCATAAAAAAGCAAGTACCCTCATTCTCTATCATTCTAAACACCCTCCAACTACCATAATTTTTATAATTTTATCATTATCTGCGTGGTGTGAAGAAAGGATAAATGAGAAAATAAATGAAAAGTACGTTGAGATGCGTTTGGTCATGTGCGAAAGGATGGATGATAGCGGTTGGTTAAGCGGATGTTAAGTGGTGAGTGTGCTGTTTTGAACCGGACCGGCTTGGACGACCGAAGAAAAAGTGGATTGAGTCAGTTAAAAGAATGTCTGAAGGCAGAGAAATGTGAGTTTGGCAGGGCGAGAATAAAGGTGCATAATAAGAAGTGAATGGCGGGGTTTTTGTGAAGGGGTATGGTTGTGGCCCACCTGGGGCCAGGGAATAAACCTTACACTTGACGATATGCCATAGTGAGGGTTCTCGTCACGGTCCCGGAAGCTCTAGGTGTTGAATGTTTCTGACTCGACGAGTTCTTCACTAAAGGCATGGGCTTTCTTTTTTCCTATGCATGCACTCACCTTTACCCCCAGTCTGGGGGGGAAAAAGGAGATAAATTATTATATATTATTAATTAATTATTAATTTTAAATATATATTAAACAATATATATAATATATTTACTTATTTATATATTATAATATCATATATAAATATATTATCTATTATCTATCTATCTATTTATCAATTATTTGATTGTTGATTGTAATTTGAAACTTTTATTAGTTATATATAGGAACAACTATCTCCTTATCCGTGTATTGTGTTCACTGATGAAAAGAAAAATCCACTGACTTCAAAAAACATCAATATTTGGGCTTACAACAAAGTATCGTTTAAGGGGAGTACTTCCATAGCAAAACCTCAACTATTCCAAACCGATAAAAGTAGATATTTTATTTTTATGAAAAAAAAAATTATGATATCTTTAATTTATGAAAAAAACAAACAAAAAAAAACTGTTCGTTTTTTAAAAGTTTAAGGGTGAAGAGAGTAATTTTTTTTTTTTGAATTTCCACAAAAACTGCCATAAAATCTTTAATTTTCAAGATATTTCAATTTTTTTTGCCACTAAAATACGCCAATTTAGTGTGGTAATTAAAAATTTAGTTAGACACCTTATTAAAATTGTTTTTTTAAAATTTTTTTTTTACAATCTCTGAAAAGACTTTAAAATTTTTTGAACAGAGAATAGTCAAACATGGCTGACACCACCTTACGTTTTACCAAAACATTTAATATAAACACAGTTTGTTTACACGTTTATATGTGAGCTTGATACCAAATTTGAAGAAAAAATAATCTGTTCGTTTTTTTTAATGAATTATTTTTATATCTCATGTAAGGAAAAAAATGAAATGCTAGAAAAACACAAAAAAACATTTGGGAAAATTTTTCATTTTTTAGACGGCAAAAATAAAAAAAACTTATCTGTATTAATATAATATAGATATATATATATTATAATATATATATTATATTATATATATATATATATATATATATATATAATTATATATATATATATATAATATATATATAGCGTTCCAAGCAACCTTCTATTTGATTTAGATAAGTACAGTTTCAAAGCAGTGATGTCGAAGCAGGAGATTTGAAAACTGTTCCAAGATGTCTTCTTTTTTGGAGAGGGCGGATCGGACTAGTAGTAACAGCCTCCTGTACATTGTCTAACGGCCACGCGTTCTTGTCGATGGTTCGTGTCCTGGCGCGAGTGAAATTTTTTTCGTCTTATTATTGGTAATCCTCGCAACGAGCATGTTGTTGCGGATGTCGGCGATTTCCTTAACTTTGTCGGCTGCTCCTGTACCCAGGAAGCACCCCTGAAAAATGCCGTGTTGCCCCAGAGGGGGGAGGCGTTCCAACCACCCTTCTGTGGATTTTAATAAGTATAGCGAGTTTCAAAGCAGTGATATCGACAGCAGGAGATTTGAAATCTTCCGAGATGCCTTCTTTTTTGGGGGAGACGCATCGGACTTGGTGGTAGAGCCTCCTGTACATTGTCTAACGGCGACGCTGTTGTCGATGGTTCGAGTCCTGGCGCAAGTAAAAAAAATTTCGTCTTATTTATTTGCAATTTGGTCTCAACAAGTACCTTGTGCGCATGTGGGCGTTCCTTGACTTTGGTCGGTTGCCCCTGTAACACATGAACACCCTGAAGAATGCCATGTAGCCCCAGCAAGGGATCCAACCATCCTTCTGTGGATATTTAAATAAGTACCGAGTTTCAAAAGCAGTGATATCGAAGCAGGAGATTTTAAAACTTTGAGATGCCTTTTTTTTTCTGGGAGGTTGGATCGAAACTTAGTGGTAGAGCCAACCTCTACATTCTTCTAACGGCGACGCATTTGTCGATAGTTCGAGTCCTTGTCGCGAGGTCGAAAAAAAAAAAAAAAAAAAAATTTTTTTCGGCTTATTATTGCAAATTTCGCAACAAGCATCTTATGCGCATGTCGGCGTTCCTTGACTTTGGTCGGTTGCTCCTGCTAACCCAGGAGCACCCCAGAAGAATGCTGTGTAGCCCCAGTATTCCAATAACCCTTCTGTGAATTTAAGTAAGTGTCGAGTTTCAAAGCAGTGATATTGAAGAAGGAGATTGGAAAACTTCCGAGAGGCGTTCTTTTTCTAGGGAGGCGGATCGGACTAGTGGTAGAGCCTCCTGTATATTGTCTAACGGCGACGCCTTTGTCGATAGTTCGAGTCCTTGCGCGAGCGAAATTTTTTTTCGTCTATTGCAAATTTGTCGTAAAGAAGCATGTTTGTGGCGTCTGTTGGCCGTCCTTGAACCTTGGTGCGGTGCCGTCCTGTTACCCATGAGCACCCCTGAAGAATGCCGTGTAGCCCCAGAAGGGCGTCAACCATCCTCACTCAAAACCTTAACCTTACTCTATTCTACGTTTACTTTTAAAACCCCTCCTTTTACCACCACCTGTCAAATCTCTCTCTACTAATCCCCTCAAAGCTATTTCAGATTGCCACACTAAAACTAAATCATTCCGCATTATAATAGGTAAGCACCTCCACTCTCTTTCATTCATTACTCTAACACCATCCCTGCTACCACCCCACCTCTGATTTCTTCATAACCAATCCATACATATATATATATATATATATAATATATATATATATATATATATATATTATATATTATATATATATATATATATATATATATAATTAATAATAATATATATATATATATATATATATATATATATATATATATATTTTTTTTTATTTAAATCATTTCAAGCCTTTGATATATTTTTTTTACACCCAAAAGAAAAATAATAATTTATTTTTCTCCGGCTCCGGCTCCAACTCCGACTATATGTTTCTGCACTGTTTGAGAATTGTGAGTACTTTCTGGCAATAAATTTTTCACGTACAAAAATATTTTTGAAAAATTTTTGCCCAGAATCCGGTTCCGTTTCATACTCCGGCTGCGGCTCCAGATCCGGGGTCGGGATCCGACTAAGGTTTCTGCACTATTGAAATTTGTTCAGCCCAACGTCTTCTGGCAATAAACTTTTCACAAAAAAAAATATTTATAGGAACAAAATTATACCCAGAATCCGGCTTCGTTTCCGACTCCGGATCCGGATCCAACTAAGGTTTCTGCACTATTTGAACATTGTTCAGCACGTCTTCCGGCAATAAATTTTTCATCTAAAAAAATATTTCTTGAAAAAATTTATAAACAGGATCCGGCTCCGTCTCCGACTCCGGATCCGACTAAGGTTTTTGAACTATTTGAAAATTAGTCAGCAAGTCTTCTGGCAATACATTTTTCAACTAAAAAATATTTCTAGAAAAATAATTATAAAGAAGATCCGGATCCGCATTCATCAAAGGTTCCTGCACTATTTGAAAATTGTTCAGCACATCTTCTTTCAATAAATTTTTCCTAAAAAATATTTTTTAAAAAAAAATCATACAGGACCCGGCTCCGGGTTTCGGGCTCCGGATCCGACTTAAGGTTTCTTGTACTAATTGAAAATGTTCAAACATGTCTTTCTGGCCAATACATTTTTCGCCTAAAAGATATTTTTTGAAAAAAATTAATACCCGGCTCCGACACCGGCTCCGAGTTCGGCTTCGGATCTGACTAAGGTTTCTGCACTATTTGAAAATTGTTCAGCACTTCTTCTATCAATAAATTTTTCACAAAAAAAAATATTTTTCGAAAAAAATCATACTCCGGCTCCGACTTCGATTAAGGATTCTGCACTATTTGAAAATTGTTCAGCAAGTCTTCTGGAATAAATTATTCATCTAAGAAAATTATCTCTTGAAAAAATTTATACCAAGGATAAGGCTCCGAATCTGGATCCGGATCCGAACCCGACTAAGGTTTCTGCACTATTTGAAATTTGTTCAGTACGTTTTCTGGCATTAAATTTTTCACCTAAAAAATATTTCTTGAAAAAAATTCATACCCAGGCTCCGGCTCCTACTCCAGCTCCGACTTCACTTTCGGCTCCGGATCTGACTAAGGTTTCTGAACTATTTGAAAATTGTTCAGTACGTCTTCTGGCAATAAAGTTTTCACCTAAAAATATTTTTTTAAAAAAAATTCATAACAGGGTATCCCGGCTCCGGCCTCCGGATCCGACTTAAGGTTTCTTGAACTATTTGGAAATTTCAACACGTCTTCTATCAATAAAATTTCACCTAAAAAAAATATTTTTCGAAAATAAATCTGGTTCCGACTCCATCTCCGACTTTTGAATCCGGCTCCGACTCCAAATCCAGATCCGATTAAGGATTCTGCACTATTTGAAATTTGCAGCAAATCTTCTGGCAATAAATTTTTCATCTAGAAAATTATTTCATTGAAAAAAATTTATACCCAGGATCCGTCTCCGAATCCGGATCCGGACCTGACTAGGTTTCTGCACTATTTGAAAATGTTTCAGTGCGTTTTCTGGCATTAAATTTTTTCACCTAAAAAAATTCTTCTGAAAAAAAATTATACTATTGCACCGGCTCTGACTCTGGCTCCGACTTCGACTCCGGATCCGGATCCGACTAAGGATTCTGCACTATTTGAAACCTGTTCAGCACGTCTTCTGGCAACAAATTTTTCATCTAAAAAAATTTTTTCTTGAAAAAAATTATACCAGAATCGGCTCCGAATCCGCACCCGCTCCGGGATCGGATCCAGATAAGGTTATCTGCACTATTTGAAAACTGTTCAGCACTTCTTCTGCAGAAAATTTTCACCTAAAAAAATATTTTCGAAAAAAAAATCAAACTCGGGCACTGGCTCTGACTCGGCTCCGACTTCGACTCCGGCTCCGACTCCGGATCCGGATCCGACTAAGGATTATGCACTATTTGAAAATTGTTCAGTACGTCTTCTGGCATTAAATTTTTCACCTAAAAAAATATTTTTTGAAAAAAATTCATACCCAGGCTCCGGCTCCGGCTCCGGCTTCACCTTCGGCTCCGGATCTGACTAAGGTTTCTGTACTATTTGAAAATTGTTCAGTACGTCTTCTGGCATTAAATTTTTTCAAAAAAAAATCATACCCAGGATCCGGCTCCGGCTCCAACTTCGGCTTCAGCTCCGGATCCGAATAAGGTTTCTGCACTATTTGAAAATTGTTCAGCAGATCTTCTAAAAAAATATTCTTCGAAAAAAAATCATACTCCGGCTCCACACCTCGACTCCGGCTCTGTCTTCGCGATCCGGATCCGACTAAGGATTCCGTACTATTGAAAATGTTCAGCACATTCTTTCTGCAATAATTTTTTTCTATCTAAAAAATATATTTCATGAAAAAAATAATACCCAGGCTCCGGCTCCGGCTCCTGCTCTATTTATTTGACTGAGTAAAATCTGAAGAATGAGCTAGAGGTTGAGAATATGAAAAAAAAATTAGATTTTCTATAATTAGAAATAAAAAATTTTTTGATCCTAAACTTCCTAAACCTGGAATTGCAATTTTGACTGGAATTGAAATTTTTTAGTTCACACCTCTCTATATAAATTTCTGTATCTAAAAAAACTATTTAAGTTTTAAAAAATAATTACACCATTGATGTTCAGGAGGAATTTTTCTACTAATTTAGATAATAAAAAAAAAAGTGAAAATTTTGATTTGCTTTCAAAATGTAGGGGTGTCTCAAATTTTGAAGTACTCAAATGAATTAAAACATTCTATTTTATGGAGAAGTATTGCTTTCATTTCCCAAGCAATGGGAAGCCTTCTATGCCAGTTCTCCGATTGTATACAGAACTCATGAAGGAATAAATATAAAACCTTTTATAAAAATAGGTATAACTACATTTAGTTAGAGGAAAAGGCAAGTCGCACACACACAAAAAGACTAGTTTTTAATATTTTATTATTATTTTACATTTTAAATTGTGTCTGAAGTTCTGTTTCTTTATTTAGTTTCTTTTATATTTGGTACTCCTGATTTATCTAATAAGGTACTTACTTATTTCAATAATATCGTAATAAATGCTTTTGTTCAATGCCATTATATATATATATATATATATATATATATATATATATATATATATATTATATATATATATATATATATATTATATAATATATATATATATATATATATATATTATATATATATACAAAATTAAGATATTTTTATGCCAATTCTCCAATTGTATCAGAACTCATGAAGAAATATATAAAACCTTTTAAAATAATCATAACTACATTTAGTTAGTGGAAAATGCAAATCAAACACACAAAAAAAAGACTAGTTTTTAATATTTTATTATTATATTATATTTTAAATTGTGTCTGAAGATCTCTTTCTTTTGTTAGTTAATTTTGTTTTTGGTACTCCTACTTTGTTGTCTAATAAGGTATTTACTTATTTCAATATCTTTTTAATACATGAAAGCATTTTACTCCCATATATATATATTATGGTTGGCCGACATACCAGGTGCGGTGCTGTGAGTAATGAGCTCATTTTGGTGCAGTCGGAAACAAAAATCCGTAGATCAGTAATTTTAATTAAATAAAGATTTGCCTACCTTGTCTGTAGGCCTAGGAATCGTCCCCAATTATAAGATGGTGGAATGGTAGCTTCTACTCGAGTTGCGTTGTTGCTCGAAAGCCTAAAATGATTAGATGGGGTCAAGTTAAAGAAAGAGAAGCATATAAAAACAAGTAAAGTAATGCTCACACAACTAAAGGAAATACGTACCTGGGTACAGACAAACTCATATGATTTAAGAACTTACACCAGAAATGACACTCAAAAATTAAGAAAGATAAAATAACAAGTGAAATTGGATTTTTAAACAAATTTAATGTAATTTTTCTTAAAAGGATTGTATTTACAATTGATATTTTACAAATTAGAACTTACCACTCTCACATTCATTCCATCACACACGCCTCTTTTCCAGCTTTATTTTATTCAAACACACTATTAATTAATTTAACCTAAATCTAACTTAAGATTAGAAAGATTATATTATATTTTATTTTATATTTCCCAATCTATAGAACAGATAAGTTCTTTAATTGTCACTTTTTGGTGATTGGGCCTTAGCCTGATCCAAGAAATTAAGTTTATAATATTTAGTTGTGGTTTATGTCTTTTAATAATTTAAATAATCACCTTTTTATTATTATTGTTTTTTTTTATTAACTTTTATTGTTTGGTTAACTATTAAGCACTAAGGTAGAAGACTTCCCACCTTGGACTGGTAACACAAGAGTTGTCAGGTGATGAAGTATGATATTTAAATTGTTGCTTGATGGTATTCAATGTAGATGCAAGGGCTCCTGCATCAGTTCATTTACCAGTTGAATGTTGAATGTAAGGGCTCCTACACTCGTTCCCTAAAAAATGATAAATTATCATTCCCTGACTGTGACCATCCACATGTGCACCCATATGTATATATACATATGCATATCCATGCTCATACAGGCAGTGCACAAAAAAAATGCAAAAGCGAGTGAATTTATAGAAATTATAAAAATGCTGGTGTTACAAAAGTTGCAATGCAAAGATCTCAAATAAACTAACCTTTGATAAGGGGCAGGGAGAGATGAGAAGTCACACCTCTTCCAAATTCAAGAATAATTATAATTGAAATGATCCTTTGCCCTTTGTGGCAGTCACTTATTGGAAACGTTCTTTTGCCCTTTGTGGCAGTCACTTGAAATATGAAATTGTTAACTTGACGTAATTACCTTTCTATTCTACAACTGCAATTAGAAAAAGGGAAAAGGTGAAACCTTCTCATTCCTCCCCACCCGTTGTTGCCAAACAACGGAATAGCAGTTACAGTTGTTTTTTTTTCAAATAGCATTTCTCTTCTGAATCCAAATTTTTAAACCATTCAGAGGAACTTCCTCAAATAACCTCATTATGAAGACATTATATTTCTGAACGTTACTATGTTTAGCCTCAATTAACAACTATCACAAAAACATCTTTCTTCGAAATTTATATTTCTTCAAAAACTTATGGAATAAGTACTCAATTTTAATTATCTTTTTAAATGTTTAATTTTTTGATTTTTATATATGTTCAGTTTTTAATTCTTTTGTTTCTTTCCAATATATATTGTTGTACATTTGGAAGCTCTAAACATTTTCCACGTGATCGAGTCATTGGCTTATCAGGAATAGGTTCCACATCATTTGCATCATCCACTGAAAAACCAGAAAAATCAGATTCTGAAATTCTTTCTATTTCTACTTCTCTACTAGATTGCGCATTCTCTGGAGAGTCTAGAGATCCCACTGTAGTTGTGGACGACAATGTAAGTCTTCTCCTAATAGCCTCCACAGAGCTGTCCAAGCTTTCAGAATTCTCTCCAGGTGATGATTGACTTTCTAGGAATGGCTGAGCACGTAATCTCAAAGCAGTTCGACTTCGAATCAAATGTTCATGCAAAAATTCAGAGAGAGTTCCTTGAGGTTGAGCAAGGACACTTTCTTCAGCTGAAGAATGAAAAGCATTTTCCTCCTCACTCACTTGAAGACTACTCTCTGCTCTCTCTGTTACCGAACTTGTTTGGTTTGTCTGGAAAGTTTCCAAAAGTACCGGACAATCCTGATATAAGACATTTGTAACATTTTCTTGAATATTTCTCAATAATTCAATTTGTTTTAAAGTTTTCAGTTTATCTTCCTCTGTAAGATGGAAACCCTCAAAGAAGTCGTCATCATCTTCCTCTTCCTCATCGGATTTCTCCGTTTCATACTGTCTTTGAGGTTCTTCATTCTCAGTCGGTATTATCATGGGTAATTCCTTCTCTGCAACCAGTGTTGCCTCAGGTACATCCCAGGTTTGGGGTTTATCCAATCCTTTTTGTTGGAATAATTTATTATCTTTAAGATATTCAGGTGGCAATTGCCATTTTCGTAATTGACGATGGTGTACCCTATATTGACGATCTTCCAAGGGTGATGAAATGATATAAGTTACTTGATTGGGATTGATTTTTATAATTTCAAATGGGCCGGCATATCGAGGCTTAAATTTATTATTCACCAAGTCCCCAGGGTGATGAATTTTTAACCCAACCATCTGATGAAGTTCATACGATTTATAATTGTCATGTCCTCTCTTCCATGTTTGCCGGTTTCGGAGGAAAAGCAATTCTCCTCATCACAGAAATCTTTAACAAATCCTGGAAACTCAATTATATACCCCCAATCTGGAAACAAGCATTCATTCTCCCAAAACTTAAACCCAAAAAAGACCCCAACTCCCCCTCCTCCTATCGCCCAATCTCTCTCCTCTCCACCATCAGCAAACTGCTGGAGAAACTAATATTAAACAAAATATCCCCACACATCACCCTCCCAGAATTCCAACACGGATTTAAAGGCAATCATTCAACAACAACAGCCTTCACCTCCCTCACCCAACACATTATTAATGGCTTCAACCAATCCCCATCAGATCCATACTCACAGCCATCAACATAAACAAAGCCTTCGACACTGTCCCCACATACATCCTTATACAAAAAATCCTTCAATCCCCCCTAGAAAACAACGATAAAAAGTGGCTCTCAAACTTCCTCACCAATCGATACGCCAAAGTCCTCCATAAAAACACCCTCTCACACTCCATTAAACTACAAAACGGCGTACCACAGGGCGCCATTCTCTCTCCATTCCTCTTCAATCTCTTCACAGCAGATATGCCCACCCCTACCAACCAATCCACCAAACTAATTACATAACACAATTTTTCGGATTCATTTTCATTTCCCAACATCCACTTGTAAATACAGCCACCCAACACACCCAAGAATACCTACAATTATTAGAAATTTGGTTAATCACCAATAGAATGACAGCTTCCCCCCTTAAATCCTCCATCACCCTCCTAACCACAGACCGCCACCAATCCACATTCCACCCAATAGTCTTCCTGAACAACAACCCCCTCCCCCTAAACAAAACCCAAAAAATATTAGGACTCACTTACGACACTCATATGACTTTCTCTCCCCACATCGACCAAATTACTTCCTCAACCCAACGGAAATTAAACACCCTCCGAACCCTCTCCCAACACAACTTCAGCGACAGAAAACACACCCTTACCACAATCTACAAACAACTCCTCAGAACAAATATAAACTATGCCTCCCCCGCATGGTTCCCAGCACTGTCACAATCCAACTTAAACAAATTACAAATTACACAAAACACTGCCCTTAGAATAATCACTGGATGTACTAAAACAACCCCCATCCAGCATTTACATGACGAGACACATATCCTTCCCATCCCTACCCACTTGAAGATGGTAGGGACACAATTTTTCCAGAAAAACACTCAACCCAACCCACCCTTACCACAAACTATCAAAGCAACTCCTCCGACATAGACTAAAATCCCCACCCTCCTCACCAGCCAAACTTTATAATGACATCTACAACAACATCCCCCCCACCCCCAAATAGGTCTTGGCTCACCCACATCCATACACAATTAACTAACACATATCTACAAAACCGCCCCAATAACAATCTACTAAACACCCCATCCTCTAAATATCTCAAAGAAGAATACTATATATATATATATATATATATATATACATATATATTATTATTATTATTATTATATATTATTATTATATTATTATATATATTATTATATTATATATATATACATATATATTATTATTATTATATATATACGTATATTTTATACATATATATTATTATTATTATTATTATTATTATATATTATTATATATTATTATATTATTATATATATATTATTATATATATATATATATATTATATATATATATATATATATTATTATTATTATATATATTATATTATTATATATATATATATTATTATATTATATATTATATATATATTATTACATATTACATTATTATTATTATATATATATATACATTATTATATTATTATATATTATTATATATATATTATTACATATTACATATATATATATATTATATTATATTATATATATATATACATACATATATTATATATATATATATATATATATATATATATATATATATATATATATATATATACATGTTATTCGGATTGTCAATGTAAAAATTCTGAGCTCCGCGAAGAAGAGCGGATAGATTTTATTATTTGGAAAAATTATTTATTTTGCGAAATTAATTAATTTAAGAACAATTTTTATTTAGAATTATTTTACGAAGATTTCTTTTTTGAGATAAAATAATTTTATGCGAAAAAGGTGTCTGAGGTAACATCACACTTTAGCATCTTGGTTACTGCGAAAGAATAAAAATATAAGTTATTTAGCTCCCACGCGGGTTCTATCTCTCGATTGAATTACACCTTTGGAAGACATTGTGTCTGTTGAAAC
>JABUQX010011504.1:0-12500 GCA_015478945.1 Trachelipus rathkii | reverse complement strand
TGCCCTTCTTACTGTTTATTGCATCTCTCCCATCTCTCCTACTCCTATTTGTTCTAGGTCATCGTTTATTTTTTCAATATATTCCATTTTCCTGTCACACTCCTTCAGTAACTCCATTTTAATCACATTTCTTTTTTCCTTATTCTGCAACTTTTGTGTCTTCACCTCCAGGTCCGTAACCAACAATCTATGGTCCGAATCCATTGTTTTTCCAGGTATCACTTTCACATTCCTTATTAGCCTATTATCAGACGATATTATATAGTTTATAATAGATCTCTGATCCAATTCTCTTGTGATATTGTTCCATCTATATCTTTTGAACTTATGCGAGTCTCTCTGTTGGAAAAAGCCATTTATGATCTTCATTCCCTTCATTTAACAGAAATATATCAACATCTCTCTCTTTTCTTCAATATTTCTTATCTCCTCTCCATACTGTCCCACCATTCTCTCCACCTAATCTCTTCTCCTCCCCACTCTTGCATTGAAATCTTCAATCAGCAACAATCATATATATATATTATATAATAATATATATATATATATATAATAATATATATATTTAATTATTATTAATATAGATATATTATATATTATATATAATATATATATATATATATATATAAAATTTGGATAATTTTTTTTGGAAATGTATCGAGTATCGATTTATCGATTTTTTCCGATACATTTATAGAAAAATGCATAAAGCGATACGATACTCGATACATTTAGGAATTGTGTAAGCGATACCGATAACCGATACAAATGTATCGATCAGATACGTATCGCCGGATACATTGTATCTAGATACTGCCCATCACTGTATATATATATATATATATATAATTATATATATATATATATATAATATATATATATTATATATATATATATATATATATTATATATATATAATATATATAGTTTATATATATATATATATATATATATATATATATTAGAGAGAAGAGAGAGAGAGAGAGAGAGAGCTTTCATTATGGAGTTTCATCGAAAAAGTGCTCATCCCTCTACGCCGTGCGCCCTCTAGGCTCCTGCGCCCCCCCGCACCGCGGGGCCTGCGGGGGCGTTACTTACGCCACTGGGATAAGGCCATACTTGGGCCCAATCGACGGTGGAACCGGAAAAGTATATTGAGATGATTGATAAGAAGTAGAAGGAACTACAGGTGTTAAATCTATAATCTCCGGCTGATTAATCAAGGGAAGTTTATAGTGTTTGGTAGAGACTCTATTCCATTATTAGTTTTATCTGCTACTTGTTTACGTGTGTAATTGTCGTCTATTAACTTTACTAACCCTTCCCAAGAAAGGCTAATGCCTCCTAAGGCCAACTCACAAACCACCGTGAGAGAATTTACTTGATCTTGTACAGATTGAGGCAGACTCTTTACTAGTTTCTCCCTTACAACCTTCATGGAACTCACATCTGATCCCGGAAAAGCTTTTTCGGCCAATCCTAGTAAACGTAACGCATATAGTGGTATTGTTTCTGTTGACAATATTTGCGCATCCGTAAAAGCGCTCAAGTCGCATTTTGTTTGTTTTCTTAAATGCTCACCAAACCAATCCATTAATTCCTTCTTTATCATTGCATAGCTTGCATTTGATTTCATTAGTACATCGTACACTTGTTTAATTGCTCCCTCCAGATGCAATCCTAAATATGTACGCCACCCGTCAACAGGAGAACTGGGATACGTCGCTAAGGCATAGTCTTCAAATCTATTCATAAATTGTGGAAAAGGTTCTCCATTCTCCAGACAATACTTACCAACAGGTATCATTTTTCTGGATTTTATTTGCTGTTGGTCTGTCATCATTTTCATCATCTGCGTCATAGTATCCAATGTTCTTTGATTCTGTTCCAAAATTCGCAACAACAAAACATTATTTACGGGCTCTTGAGCAGATGAATTCTGCATTGGCAGTTGTTGTGGAAAACCACCCACAGACAATGGACGACCCTGCTGGAAAGGTGCATATGGGGCGGATGGAATTGGTTGCTGATATATGTTTTGACTAGGCTGCACACCACCAAAATATGGGCGCGCCACAGAAATACTTCCCGGCAAGTTTAATGTAGACACTGTGACCATCACTGGGGGAGACGTCGTAAAAGTGGAGGGTACTGAGCCTATCGAATGTGCTGGACCGACGTTCAACACCTCCGAAGACTCAGTAATTTCGAAGGAAGATGTTATACGAACGTCGCTTGCAGATGTCATCAAGTTCGGTGGTTGGTCAGCCATCAAACTTGATGAATCCGAGGTGGTAAACGTTGGTAAACTCAAATCATCGAACGTCGTTTTCGCATCGTCGCTCGCGCCGTTTGCTACTACGTTCTTGTTGTCTGCCATATTTCGAATACTTTATGTTATGTGACTTTATTTATCCGCCATATTTTGAATACTTTATGTTAGGTGATTTTAGAATAGGCAGAATAGGAGAGTACTTGAATCTTGAGACTTAATAAGCTAGAGAATCGTGTTTCGTTTAAAAAGTTAATAACTTTAGAGATATTAAAAGCAAAGAAATAAACTAATCTAATTCGAACTGGACACCAACGGAGACACTAACGGAGAAACGAAACCAAAAGAAAATTTTATAAAAAGAAGAAAGAAAGGCAGCAGACACGTAATAGGCAGCTTCTCATGAAAGAGAACTACGCTCTGCTACCATAAATGTAATAAATTTTGTTTGAGGGGAATGTGTAAGAAGTGTTGAGAATCCGTGAGATAAATTATAAGTTGTATAACTAAAAATTATAATAATAGTAAAGAAAAAAATTGTCCTAAATGAATAGAATTCAAAAAAAACTTACAGTCTTGATTAAGGAAATCTTTAGAACAGTTTAAGAAGGCCTTTTCAGATGGCCGTACCTTTGTACCATACAAAACTTCCCTGAGAGCTGCAAAAATTTATCTTCTACTGCCAAACTGTTTTATCTCCGATGGTGATAGTAAAGAAATATGAAAAAGATGAATAAGAATTAATAATAGATCTATGGCAAAAACATGTATAGTCTTTTTACTGGAACAAAATTCTCACCTTGACACTGGTGTTTGATTTTTAACCTTTAAATTTTTAACCTTTTTTGGACTTACATACCTGAAGGTCTCAAAAATAATTAAATAAAAGAGAATATCATTGGGAATAAAACCCAATGAAATATATATATATATATATCTTTAATAGACACAACTTAACAATTAAATATTTACAAAAAAAAAGGGGATTTAGGGAGGTATTTTATCTTTAGATGGTAAATAGTACAATTTACCAAAACTATTCAAAAAAATAATATGAGATATTTTCTTTTTAATAAGAGAAAACAAGATAATAAAATATTTACAAAAAAAAAGGGGAATTAGGGAGGGTATTTTATCTTTAGATTGGTTAAATAGTACAATTTACAAAACTAGTTCTCAAAATATAGTGAGATATTTCTTTTTAATAGAGAAAACAAGATAATAAAAATTTATGTTTATTTTATGTGTAGTTGATATTCACCTTTATTCCATTAATGTTTTTAGACTCTGATTCCGAAATTCCGAAGCGAAAATTTCGTTCGCGCGCTCGAAAAAAAAAAAACTTGTAGTGCACTACTCATGAACCACGTTGGTTTTTGGATTTTTAACCCGCACGAGAACTCCTACTCCGACTTCTCCTCAACACGACTCCAAGTCTGAAATAGTGTTTGAATTTGAACTTTTGTACAATACTCCACTTTGACTTCTCATTCAAATGACTCCAAATCTGATATAGTATTTGAATTTGAAATTTTGTACAATACTCCACTTTGACTTCTCATTCAAATGACTCTAAGTCTGATTCCTTTTATTGTATTAAAACAACCGACTCCAAGCGGATGTTTATATTTCTTTTATTTTATCAACCAGAATATAATTGTTTTATGAGTAAATGGAGAATTATTTTATCCACAGTCACACCATCAATTTTATGATTACCAGCTCTGACTGGTTCCAGCTCTAAATATGATTAAGTGACTGAATACTCATTTCAACAGTCTGTACACATCAGTATACAGCAAAAATATGTTATTAGTTACATTATATATTATTATATAATGATATTTAATTTATTTAATCTATTTATATTAAAGGGGGTTGTGGTTATCTTTAGCAAAAATTTAATTATAAACAAAAAAAATATAACTAAATAGGGAAATCATGAGGGATCATCTAATATACAAATAACTAAAAAAAAATCAATACTAATTGTAAATTGGGAATTGGTAATAACTTAAAAATTAATACCGTGATAACAAATAAAGGGGGATTTATAATAATCTAGAAAAAAAATGTAATTCTCTTAAGACAGATTATAAAAACAATTTACAAGTAGAAAGTTATACTTTGTTTTGTATTGATCCTAAAATAAGTATCTGGGGGATGTCACTTATAAAGACATTCATTTACTATGAAACAATGAGAATAATTTCAATACGGTTACACTCCACAATTACTTACATCTGATTGTTTATAGGCTTATTTACAGTTAACCACTTTGCAATCAGTGAACTTATTCTATTTCAAGTTTATTTTAAGTTTATTATAAACAATTGATATTATAAGTTTTCACCCACTAAATTCATATTAGTTAATAACTTTCAGCCTAATTCAGTGAAGTTAGTTTTTCCAGTCGAAAATAAATTCTACTAGTGGTTGGAGACAAATGACTAGTTGGAGTACTTCCAAACTCTCCAAGAGAAAAGAATGCCTGCTCACAGACCCTAACCTGCACTGGTATTGGAACCAAACCCGGAAACGGAACCTGAGAAAGTGAAAACGGGTGTTACCTATCAGTGGCCAAGAAGATTCAGTAAATCATTATAATGTATTTTGCTTATTAGAGAGCAATAAAAACCCAACATAAAAATCATAAACTAGCTTACCCCTGTTGAAACAGAGGTTTTCTTTGGGTTGATGAGGTGAAATTTGAATAGTGAGCTGAGCACTAAAGTGGATTGAACATCAATCGTTGATACACCAACTAAGAGGAACAATGCTCTGGATGATCCTACATGGTGGGAAAAAATAAAAACATCTATACTCACTAACAAATTCGCCATGACAGCCTCATACCATAAACATCATTAGTATTTTATATCATTTTAATCCTTTAAGTATATTATTTTATTTACCTAGATGGCAGATATTAATCCACATAAATTCCAGTATAATATAACAGTTAATGTTGGTTGTTCAAGATGATGAGCTGTAGAAAGAAAAGAAAGAATATTACAATATGACTGAGGGACTGATTGGCGAAAACAAGGTCCATTTAAGTTGAGTGCAGGTGCATCCGAAGGAAAAAGAGTATAGGAAGACGGGTCAACAAGGCTCAAACGGGAATAATTGCGCGGTGGCTCACTGCCGGTCATCATGCGTGCGGGTCTCAGAATTGAACGAGCTGGGTTTAATCTGTGTCATCTATCTTCCTACGTAACATGGGAATTTTTCGATTAATACTTAGATTCGTTTCGGAACAAATAGGGATATCAAACAATATACACAATAATTTTATTATACACTCAATTTTTATTATGAAAAATAAATTAACAAAATCATTTTCACATTCATTTTCTAATATATTTATTTCATTTTCTAATATATTTATGCTTTATTATTTTCCATCTGTGCGTCTTCTTCTTTCTAGAATGCGCGGCTGCATCCATGGTAAATCAGAGGGTCCTCCTGGGTCTCTCAATCTGGTTCGAGAAGCAATATTAGGTGCTTCATCAACCGCACCATCCACTCGATCTTCTTCCACCATCTGGACGCTTGCCTCTGCACTTTCATTCTCCTGTTTTACTTGAGGTGCCCATTGTACACTTCTTCTTACAGGAACTATTGGAACAGCCATTCTGGGAGTTAACATTTCCATGGAATTTAGATCACCCTCCAACGAGTTTCTATTCGGTTCAAGCTGACATTCAGATAGTTCCAATGGATTCAGTCTTTCTGCAGTCGTTACTGGAGAATTGACAAATTGCAATCTTTTCTGGAGGTCTTCACATGACAGTCTTCGTGCACTTCTATATGGAATCATCTGGTTCCTTTGGTCAGTTATATAAAGAGGCGTATAGGATAGTAAAGAAGGTGAATTAAGAGAATTAAGAGCAGGAGAGCTAAATAGAGAAGTCTCAGAAAGAGTACAAGGTGAATTCGAAAAGTGAGGTGAATGGAAAGTTTCTTGAAAACTAGCATAATGAGAAACAGGTGAAGTAAACAAGTTAGAGAGGTTATAAGAAGAGAGATCGCTAGAGATACTAGGAGAGTAAATAGGAACAGTAGAGACTTGAGGAACATTAGATATAGGAAGAGTAGGTAGAAGAATAGAAGAAAAATCACTTACCTTTGTCAAATTATTTATTACTTGTTGATTCAACAGAAGACTCTTCTCAATGCTGCACAATACCACTCTGGAAAGTTCTCTGACTTCCTCGGAGTCCGGAAATCCCAAGAAATCATCCTCCTCATCATCCGAATCATCTTCGAAATCCATATCGTATATGTTAGATGTTGTTGGTGGTGCTGCGGCCATTGAAGAATCCTCTGAAACCTCTTCTAGATGTTCGTCTTCTGGAACTTCGTTCGTATTTAGTTGGTTTGTTAATAATTTATTAAATAAAGGATTTTCTCTTACATATTTAGGGGGAATATACCACCTTTTTAATTGCCTGTGATGCACTCTATAGACTCTTTCAGATTCCAATGATTTAACTATATAAGTTACCTCATTTGGATTAACTTTGACTATTTGTAAGGGTCCCTGATATCGATCTTTAAACTTATTTATAGTTAAGTCGCCTGGAAGTTGTATTTTAAGTGCCACTAGTTGGTCCACTTTGAAAGGAGAAAAACTCTCATGTCCCTCCTTCCAATGGGTGTTAAACCCCGTCCAAGGAAGTCGAGGTTGCTTATTATGCGCTTCCTGATACAATATCTCAGAGGGAGTTTTAGATGTTGCAGAGTGTACTAAGTGATTGTAGGTCAGTACAACTTGTGGTAATTGTACATCCCATAGACTAGGATTTTTCAAGGACAGCCGTAAATATTGCAGTAAGGTACGGTTTACCCTCTCCGTAATCCCATTTGAAGATGGATTATATGGAGTTGTATAAATATGTCTGATATTATTTCGTTGTAGTAACTCCTCAAATTCAGGACCTTTAAACTCCCTTGCATTATCCGTTAGCAATCGTGAAGGGATTATTGGCAAATAAGGTAAAATACTTTGTAAGGCCGTTGTTACCAAGGTGGTATGTTTTGATCGTATTGGAACTGCCGCTATCCATTTACTAAAATGATCGATAAAAACTAGGGCATAAGTATTACCTTTAGCTGATTTAGGTAATTGTAACAAGTCTACGGCGACCAATTCAAAGGGGTATCTTGTATGTATCTTAAGAGTTGGTGGAGCGTGATATACATTGGAAATTTTAGCTAGTTGGCATTTATAACAGGACATGGATATTTCGTGACAGATATCTTTCAATTTCGGATGCCATATAATTTTTTCCAACAATGCATAGAGTTTACTTTGTCCAATATGGACAAATTCATAATGATTTATAATGGCAACTTGTACGGCAAATGAAAACGATACCACATAATGGTATTGATCTTTTCGATTTCGATGGAGGATCTGATTATCAACTATTGATAAGAAGTTTTTAGCAAATTTAAACAGCTTAAGTGGACCCTGAAAAGCTTGACGTCTCAGTAAAGCACCTTTTAGTCTTTTTAATAATGGGTCATGTGCCTGACATTGGGCTATATGTTCCATTAATACTTCCACTGAATCTTGTGATGTTCTGAGCAGGGAAATATTTCTCCTTTTATATATAATAATTTTTTGTGGGGAGGTTTCTTTCTTCTCTTCTTCAGAACTTCCTCCCCACCAGAGTCCAACCAAGTTTCCAGTGGCTGATCATTCTGGTCTGTAAGTTGATCTTCGTCAGTTGCTTGGTACTCTATTTCATAAAGTTCATTTGATGATTCTTTTTCGCAATTATTCGCTGGTATTAAATCTTCTTCCGAACCAAGGACTCGAGTTCTTCCAGGGACTAATAGATTGTAATGAATGCCACTTATGCAAAACAGATGGCACACTTCTTTATGAGTTGGATCTCCAAAATGTAAAGGATGTGTTTTACTGTAATATACTAAAACCCGGATCTTATAAAGGTGAGTAAAGGCGTCTATGCTATGGACAAAGGGCAATTGACCAGCATACCTGGTTAGTTGTAGTTGTTTCAGTACTTGATTTGCTTCTTTGGTTCTGCCAGTTGGTAGATGATATTTACTTCTGTTATTTACCAATTCATCAACAACTGCCGCTCTTATCTGGAGATGAGAAGTGGGTTTATTATATAAAAACCACGAGAAACACTGAAACAACGAATCTCCACCACCCAACATTGTAACCATAGTAAATCCCTCAGGTGGATCGTTAGAGATTATTTCATGTTCTGGTTCGTTTGGAATTTCAAATGGAGTTCTAGACAGGGTGTCTGCGACGATGTTCTCTTTACCAGGTACATAAAATAGTTCGTAGTCAATGTCATTAAGTTCGTCCAAAGTTCTGGCCACCCTTTGATTCACTAAAGGCATGTTTTGCAAAAAGAGTAGTGGCTTGTGATCCGTATATACATGCACTTTGATACCATATAAAAACGGTTTTAGCGATCGGACAGCCCATCGAATGGCTGCGAGTTCTTTCTCAGTGGCACTATAACCACGTTGAGCTTTTGAGAAAACTGTGGAAATGTACGCTATAGGTTTATTCTCGCCGTTTTGAACTTGGCTGAGACATGCACCTGCACCTATCCCTGAAGCGTCAGTATGAAGTAACAACGGAGTGGCCTGCTCGGATCTATCAGGATACGATAATAAAGGTGGTGATGTTAATAGGTGTTTAAGTTTGTCAAATGCCATTTGGCACTGTTCTGTCCAAGGCACACTTTTCGGGAATTTAAGTAAATCGAACAGAGGTTTTGCGATTACTGAACAATTTGGGATATGCCTACGATAGAAATTGATGAAGCCCATAAACTGTCTAACCTGTTTTGCCGTTCTTGGTGGGGGATATTTCATAATACCTTCAATATTCTTCTGTAATGGTTTTAACCCCTTATCTGAAATTATGTGGCCTAAAAATTTTACTTCAGTTCTTAACAGATAACTTTTCGAGGGTTTTAATTTAAGTCCCGCCACTCTAAATGCTTTAAGGACCTCTTCCAAGATAGAGAGATGTTTCTCGAAACTGTTACTAATGATCAGGACGTCGTCCAGATAAATCATTACTTCACTCCATGAAATATGACATAAAGCCAATCTCATTACCCTTTGAAATGTAGCAGGTCCGTTCATGAGGCCAAAAGGCATCCAGAGGAACTCCCAATGGCCCAAAGGTGTTGAAAACGCGGTTTTTTCAATACTATCTTTCTCCATCTCTATCTGATAATACCCCTTGATCAGGTCAATAGTTGAAAAATAATGCATACCCTGCAAACTGAACAATGTATCGGTTAAATTAGGAATGGGGAATGCATCCCTTTTAGTGATAGAATTCAACTTCCGATAATCTATACAGAGTCTCATAGTACCGTCAGGTTTACGAATCGGGACTACGGGTGCAGAATATGGCGAACATGATCTTCTTATAATTCCCTCGGCCTCTAACTTAAGACAAACTTCTTCCACTTCATATAGTATTGGTCCCTGTAAACGCCTAACAGACTCATTCACTGGTTCTTCAATAAAAGTGTTTATAGCATGTTTCAGAATGCTGGTACATCCAACATCCGCATCTCCCAAACTAAGAGCCTGAGGATATTTGATTAAAAGTTGTACAACTTGATCTTTTTGATTTTCTGTTAAGTCTGTTTTATCCAATTCAAACGCTGTTCTTAAATTTTCGAGCGTCCACTCCTCATAAGTATCTTGAGGCTTTTGAGTTATTTCCACTGGGTTTACGCTACAATAATTAGAATCTTTCGCAGGATGTACCTGTTGTAAAATAGTATACGTACCAAGAGGATACCCTCGTTTTAATGTGATTGCTTTGTCAAACGGATTGAAACAGTATATATAGTCATTGGGGTCCCTCGTATAAGGGATAACTGCTTCATCAATTATACATTGATTATTTGTGTTTGGTGTAAATAATAGCAATGAATTTTTTTCTATTAGCGGACCATATGAGGTAACCATAACCCGAGCACAATCACGGGGCGGAATTACTATGTCCTTACTTATCCAAGCAAATTCTTCCACCTTGTTTCCCGGACATAATCGTATATCTTTAGTTATTACCGTTATAATATTATTTGTTTCATTATTTCTTTTAATTAATTCTTTTGTGGACAAATCTGGCAATAAATTGTCTTTTCTAAGTAAATTGTATCCGAAGATAAACAGTCATAACTCGGAAACACTTGCCCATCCACTACCACAAAAATTATTGGGGAGGGTGGAGAAACTCCTTAGAGAGTTTCAATTGTAGAGTTATCTCACCCAAAACAGGAAAAACTACCTTACCTATTCCACTAACGCCTGTATATTGAGTGGCTCTCAAAGGAAACTGATCTTTATTTAATAATCGATACGTTGTATTTGTAATTAAACTCAGAGAAGCACCAGTATCTACCAATGCTTGTAATGGGGTATCAACGTCACACCCCTCAATTCCTACTCCTATCACTAAAGCATCCTCTGGAGGATTCTGTATATACTTTATCTGAATTATAGAATCTGAAAAAGAAGGGAAATGGGGATTTAGAGATGAGGTTTGTTCCTCATTTTCTTGGACGGAGGTTTGTACCTCTATTTCCTGGGAGGAGGTTTGTACCTCAATTTCATGGGAGGAGGTTTGTACCTCAATTTCATGGGAGGAGGTTTGTACCTCAATTTCATGGGAGGAGGTTTGTACCTCAATTTCATGGGAGGATGTTTCATTTGACATTTTTAACATATTTACAACCATAGTAAGATCTAACTCAGTTTGTGATCCTACATTTTCACTAAAAGTATTGACTTGTTCATTAAAAGGTGGTGCGGAAGGTACCACACTCAATTCTAATTTAGTCATTGATTCTGTTTCATTCACCTGGTCATTTTCACCCGGCAACTGTGACCCTACAATTACCGTGGTCGTCTTTTGTTTTATATCTTCTTGCCTTGAACGCTGTGGTTTCGGACTCATAGATGCTATCGATTTAGGTTTACACGGGCTATCCAAGGTCCAAGATACAGTCTTTTCTACTTTTACTTTGGGCTCTGTGGGCGGGCCACTGACCACAGAGCACTCTCGTTTCCCCTCTGTTGGGGTATATTTTCTGAAAAACGTTGCGGACAATCGATTCCTAAATGTCCATCCTGACGACAGACAGGACATTCTTGATTTTCTGAACCTTGTTGTCTTTTCTGACTTCGCTGTGGGCAGTCCTTCACGACATGTCCCTTTGTTTTACAACGGATACACTTATTTTTAGATACATAACAATCATCTGTCATGTGTCCGCGTTTTCCACAAAACCGGCATTGTGGTCGCAATTTACAATCCCGCACATCATAGCCTGGTTTCTTACAATAATTACATCGTTGTGGTGATCCTGGTGATTGGGGATTACTTTGAGATGTTCTAAATTTTTCTTGTACTTGTCCATTTGATTGTGTTCCCTGATGACCACTAGACGGGGGAACTCCTGGAGGCTGTGCGAATTGTGAAGATTCTGTACATAAGTCGGATTACTCGGACCCGAATATTTTGAAAAATACCCAGAAGATTGAGGGAACTGTGATCCACCACTGGATACATCATATCCTGGATAGGTCAATGCAGGATAAGGCCATACTGGCCCAACCGACGGTGGAACCGGAAAAGTATATTGAGATGATTGATAAGAAGTAGAAGGAACCACAGGTGTTAAATCTATAATCTCCGGCTGATTAATCAAGGGAAGTTTAGTGTTTGGTAGAGACTCTATTCCATTATTAGTTTTATCTGCTACTTGTTTACGTGTGTAATTGTCGTCTATTAACTTTACTAACCCTTCCCAAGAAAGGCTAACGCCTCCTAAGGCCAACTCACAAACCACCGTGAGAGAATTTACTTGATCTTGTACAGATTGAGGCAGACTCTTTACTAGTTTCTCCCTTACAACCTTCATGGAACTCACATCTGATCCCGGAAAAGCTTTTTCGGCCAATCCCAGTAAACGTAACGCATATAGTGGTATTGTTTCTGTTGACAATATTTGCGCATCCGTAAAAGCACTCAAGTCACATTTTGTCTGTTTTCTCAAATGTTCACCAAACCAGTCCATCAATTCCTTCTTTATCATTGCATAACTTGCGTTTGATTTCATTAGTACATCGTACACTTGTTTAATTGCTCCCTCCAGATGCAATCCCAAATATGTACGCCACCCGTCAACTGGAGAACTTG
>JABUQX010011503.1:0-25692 GCA_015478945.1 Trachelipus rathkii | reverse complement strand
TATATAGATATATATATTATATATATATATATATATATATATATTACAGTAATAATATTAATAATTATTTAAGCGGCTTCAACCGCAAAAATCAGACTGAAGTTGAAACTATTTTCAATGGTTAAAAACTTGTTTTGTTCAAGTCAAATGAAACAAGGAAGCAATTGATAGTTATTGTTGCTAAAGATAGTATCTTTTATTCTCCTTTTTTGTGTGTGTGTGTGGAAAAATTGCTTTCAAACTTGAAGTCTATGCAGGAAAAACGTTCATAAAATGGTTTTAGAAAAACCGTATGAGTATCAATAAAGTAAGATTAAAAAATGCATAAAGGAACGCTGTGAACATTTTGTAAAATGGATGCTTGTACAAGGCAAATGTAAATTATTTTTCTAATAATTTTATGTATGGGAACGAAAATAAAAACGATATTACTAAAACATTAACAGTAGGTGACGCCAAATCGCAACATTTCAGTGAAAACATCCAACAACTTGTTGATGTTTTCAAAGAATTCGAAATCAATAAAATGCAAGTAATTAGCGTAGTTGCTGATAACGCATCAAATGTGATCAATACTTTTGATAAATTAAATAAGGTCGATGAGCAAGAACTTGAAGAACTGGTCAATGTGATACATATTTAATTGAAGGATGTCAAAAAGAAGTATTAGTTGATTTTCAGAACGAACATCATAAAAGTATGAAAAGATTGTTCCGATGACGTTAATATTGATTTCACGCATGAGTTGAGTAGTTTACACTTTACAGTTTTTTGAAGCAAATCTTATAAACAAGTCGAGGTAAATAGTAAAAGTAGCATTTGTCTCAAAATTAATTGAAACTTTAAAGATTATATGTGGAAAAGTGAGGTACACCTGAACTTTCCCTCTCCAACAGTCAATGTGAGCAAATTGAAACCTGAAGAATTATTAAAATATCCTTACCTTGCAGCAAAGAAAATTCAAGCAGAGGACTCGATTGCTGGAAAATTTTATAGAGAATCAGTATCTAATTAATGTATAAAAAATAAAGGAGATATTTTAGCAAATGATATAAAAATTCCATGGAAAAAAGGAAAAAAAGGAAAGAATGTTAACTAAACCTAAATATTTTTCTGCCATCTATTTTGATCCATTGTTCCGAATCTTCAGAACTAAAAGATCTGATATTAAAAGCTAGGAACGCTAATTGGGAACTAGGACTTAAAATGAATCAGATGCAGTCAGATAGTTCATTAGTTTCGGGAATTCTTTCTTGTGGTATCTTGTCAGTTGAAGATTAAGAAGCCAATGTTGATAGCAATGGAACCAATTGAAGCTCGCAGAAAAGAGTTTGAAAAATGACAGTCAGTCAATAAAAGACATTCAACCCAAAAATCCTTATACTCCAAAAATTTTGCAAGACGCTGCTGACACAGTTGCAGCATTGCCTCTCACTCGTGTAATTATTGAGAGCTTATTTTCGGATTTAAAAATTAGTAAATCAAATCTAAGGGCGTCATTAAAGTAGGATTTGATTGAGGAAGTTTATTTTTAAGACACAACAGTTTAGAATAAAATTTGATTACTTATGTTCAAATACTTCATAAAGGAATTATTTTAAAAGTTAGGAAGAAAATAAACTAAGATGTATGCTATTTATTAAAAAAAATCCATGAAATGTTTTCTAAAATTTTAAATTGTAAGTCAAAAATAAAGGTGTCCCCCAATCTTTTATATAATGCCATAAAAACTTTATAACAGAGATTTAATGATATGTGTAAATGGAAATGGGAATTTTAAAATGATGGAGCCGGAGTCGGAGTCTGAGCCGTCAGAAATTTATCGGCTACCCAACTCTTTTATATATATATATATATATAACAGTATATATATATTATATATATATATATATAATATATATATAACTTATATATATAATATATTTATATATAATATATATATATATATATATTCTTTTTTTCCTCTGAGGACATAAAAAACATTTTCAATTTAGTCTCGAGTCAGAAAGACGTTTATGTATAATAAAAATTGTAAAAATGTAATTGCGCGTAACTTTAAGTCAGCGAATTGTTTGACTATAATCCGAATGTAAATCTTAATAAGTAACAAAAAAAAAAACTAAAAGCTGGTAACACCTCAAAGCACCACCCTATATACCGGAAGCAAAACGATACCATTTAAAGAGATAGCTATAAATGGGTTATGAAACTAGTTGTGCGGATGATGTTTCATTAGACTCGAAGTACCAATCAAAACGTTACCATATAGCTTCCTGTTGGTGAAAAGGCGCCATCAACATTGAAAGGTGGAATCCCGAGTACCTGTAGACAATTAGGTCCCTCAACGTACAAACGAAGCCTAATACGAGGAGCTGTTAAAGAACAACTATCAATTACTACTTGTGCAGTGGAGGAACAAGCAGAAGAGCTAACTACAAGCCCTCGACTACATTAACTAGACCTGCCAGTTGAGGAAGAAGAAGAAGTGATAATACCCAACACCCCTGCCACAACGAAATTTTCCTCTTCTAATATATATATATATATATTATATATAATATATATATATAATATATTATATAGTACGTTACTATATATATATATATAATATATGGTATATATATATATATAATATATATAGGTACTATATATATAAATTAATATATAATATACTAATATATAATATATATGTACCTATAATACTAATACAATACAACGTATATATATATCTACTATATATATAATAGTTTTATATATATATACATAATTTATTATAATAACTATTAAATAAAAAATTTTTTTTTATTACTTTAGACTACACTAGGTAATATATATATATATACTCTCAACCTCTCCCCTAAAACATTATATTATAATAAAACACTATAACTATATATACTAGAATTATACCAACGGTAATACAATAAATCGCCGGATCTATATAATAATATATATATATAATATTATTATATATATATATAATAACTATATATATATATTTATACATAGATTATAAATCAGATATATACTTTTTTCTCTATAAATATAATAATATTATAATAATAATATAATATATATATATAATATATTATATATATATATATATATATATATATAACTGCGATTTTTAGAGTCTAGATGACATTTTTCACCTAGTCTTTCGTGTGTCCAAAATGTAAATAAATCACTTAAAATTCACTTTTCCCCGATTCAATTCAGGTGTTGGAATTATGGAAGCGAAAGGCAACAGGGGGAAATGAATAATACATTCGAAATGGATGTATGATAAACGGGCATTTGGTTTTGAAATTGAGCGAAATAATGAAAAGCTCAAAGAGAGTCGGTATTCCTTCAATATAATTATAAAACACTTTGAGATTAATATTGTCTCACTTTTAAGAATGTGTACTGCTGATTAATATTTATGTGGTGAGCGACGTCCTGGCAGCAAGCCAAATTTACATGGCTTGTGTTGCAGCATGGGATGCTTTCAAACATCATTTCAATGATATTTTTGTTTGCCATAAAAATTTTATTGGCTCTTTATTTCTTTTATGAAATATTCAATACCGGCATTTCCAAGATCACTTTTAATTAGGCTATAAAAATGTTCATAAATAACTTTTCCAATTTTTTCATTATTCAATATTTGGCTATATATATATATATATATATATAATATATATATATATATCTATTATTATATATATATAGTATACCATTATAATATAATATATCATATAACGTAATATATATATATATATTATATAGACATACTACTAATACTATACTACTAGTATATATATATAATATATATAATATATTGAAAAATCTCTTCTCCGTAACATTAAAAACTCTTTTTCTACGTAAAATATGCAATAAAATTTCAGGTTGTTCTTCCTTACCCTCTTCATGGCTTACAAAGAATGTCAACTCAGTTTTTCTTCTCCCTTTTTCTTTCGTCTTTTATCTCCCGACGACACAACTCCAATTATGCCTCCTACCAAAACTTAACTCTTCTCTCAAACCTTTTCCTCTAATTGCACCTTAGACAATTCCAAAGCCACTCCTATTCCTACTCCTTCACCACTCCGACTGATTTACGCCTAATATTGCAATTTCTTCTGAGTTTAACACTATAGGGAGTACGGTCCTGATGGTATTCCTGCTGTGGTTCTCAAAACTTGTGCTTCAGATCATGCACTCTGTTTTGGTAAACTTTTCCGCCTCTGCCTTTTTACAACAACCTTCCCTTCCTGCCTGAAACTTGCACTCAATTAGTCTGTGCCGAAAAGGGAGACCCCTCTCAACCCTCAAACTATCGTCCAATTGCTTCAACTTTTACTTTTTCTAAGGATTTTGAATCTATCCTTAGCAGCAAGATTTGGAAACAGCTCAATTCTCCTAATATTATCTGTGATCGCTATTATGATATTGGTAAGAAGCTCCCTACTAGTGATCTTTTTTCTCTTATTTCTGATTCTTAGTCTTATGTCCTTTGCCATTTCGGTGAAGCTTTCACTGTTGCGCTAGACATATCGAAAACCTTCGATAGAGTCTCACACAAAGCTTTGATTTCTAAACATCCCTCTTTCAGTGTCTATCCTTCTCTCTGATTTCCTTTAACTCTATAAATAGTAGTGTTCCTCAAAGTTCTGTTCTTTCCCGAACTCTCTTTCTACTTTTCATTAATGACCTTCACTCTATTACTTCTTTACCTATCCACTCCTATGATGGTTACTCCACACTTCATTACTCCTTTCATTTTGAAAGACGTCCCTCCCAACAGCAATTAGCTTACTCTAGAAGGGCAGCCTTGATACAACTAACCTCTGATCATTCTCGAATCTCTTATTGTGGCATTGAGAACAAGATTGTTTTCAATTCTTAAAAACTCAATTCCTTCATCTTTCTACTCGACATAATCTTCCACACAACAAAATCATCTTCAAAAACACATAACTCAAACCTTCGTCAGTCCTTAATATTTTTGGCATTTCATTTTCTCGTGATCTTACACCGCACAGCACCTCCATATTTCAATGCGCACCACGCTGGGGACGGTAACGCAACACACCTCAATATTTCTAAAACCGCACCACACAGATATTCGGGAATTGTGTCACACAGCACTTTGATATTTCAATGCGCGTCACGCTACGCACCGTAACACACCACACCGCTATATTTTTAGAACCGCATTGCATCGAGACACTAGAATTATGTGCCGCACCCGGTGCGTCCGTCAGCTATTATCCCAATATTTTTCTTTCTAAAGAGGCTTCTAAAAGATTGAGTGTTCTGAGGTGCCTTCAGAATTAATTCATGCCACCCCGTTGCTTGCTTTTCATAGAGGTATCGGTCTCCCCTGTATGAAGTATATCTTACACATCTGTGGTGGTTGCACTCATAAAGCGCTCCTCAAAAAGGTGGTGTCTAAGGCTTTTCCTCTTATCAACTCTCCTGATCTTACTAACTTTCACAATTCTCTCTCAACCAATCGAATTGCTGCATCACTATCTTCATTCTATCGCTATTACAATGGGCACAGATTTTCTGAATTCTTCAGTGTCATACATCCTCCATTGTGAAGAGCTCGTGTGACACGCCTTTCTATACAGTCTCATTCCTTTATCTACCCAACCCTCTGACACCAGATTTTACTGCTATGCTCAATCTTACATGTACTTCGTTGGTAAAGTATATTTCTATTTTCCCAACTACCTTTGACTTACACATTTTCAAAGCTGTGTATCGGGACATGTCGGCCTTTAAATTGGCTCTGACTTTGGAATTTCTCCCAACTCGGCGAAAATTTTTAGTCCTCCGGCCTTGGCCCACCAGAGGATAAAAGGTATATATATATATATATATATATATATATATATATATATATATATATATATATATATATACAGTATATATATATATTATAATATATACTATATATAATATAATATATATATATACTAAATACTATATAGTAATTATATATATATGTTATATTATTAATATATATATATTATATATATATATATATATAAATATATTAATATATATATATAATATACAGTAGTATAAGTATATATATATATATATATATATACTATTGATATACTATATATATATTAATATATATATATATATATATATATAAATTATCATAATTATATAATTTATATAACCGTATATGATATATATATATAAGCCCTATGTAATATATAATATATAATATATATAGAATACTACTATATATTATATATATATCATATAGTAATTATGCTACTATAGATTAATATATATATATAATATATAGCCTATATCTACCTACCATATATATTATATATATATATAAATAATATCATTTACTATATATTATTATATATATATATATAATAGTTTTTAATTACTTAATAAATAGTTATATATATATATATAAATACGTATATATAATATATTATAGATACTATATATATATAATATATATATATATATAAAAATACTTATATATAATTTAATATATACTATATATATAATATATACTAATTACTTATATTATATTCTTTGTAAAGAAACATGTAGGTTTCAAACTTATATCTTTTTAGAAATAAGACCGCAAAGTCCTTGAAGTAACTTATTTCTTTAAGTAAAAAGTGAAAACAAAGTTTGATACCTTTTATTTCTTTAAAATTAGAAACAAAGTTTCTGGAAACTGGGCTTCCTATAATTATCTTTAATAAAGTAACTCAAAGCTACCTAGGATTAACAAAATCCGAAAAGAAACGAAGATTTATTCAACAAGTAACAAAATTTGCACGTTCGTTGAGATACTCTTCTTCTTCATAAGTATAATGACGAGTCACGTCCTTTTTCCTGAATTTGGACTCCCTTGCTGAAAGTTACGTTTTCTTGTAATTTGATGTGAGCCGGAACTGGAGCTAGAGCCCAAAAATTTTTTGGGGGGGGGGGGGGGAGGGTTTTTTTCCCTTTGTTTTCAGAGGGGGACTGTTTGGGGGGGCTGGGGGAAACGTGGCATTATATACAATATATTTGATGCACTTATGCAAAAAATTTTACGCAAATTTTAGCATAAGTTTGAACATTAAAACAAATTTAAAATTTTTGCGAATAATTATAATTGACGGTACTACATTACTTCCCGCTCTAAACACGGAGTGAGAGAGTATGTAATAGGGAAAATTCTAAGGATTATTCATTTTTCAAATGCATTGCATATTTTAGAAAGTAATGATAAAGGCACACAACATACAACATTTCAATTGAAATAAAAAGATAATAAATGAGATAGTGCATGGTAGTAAAAGTCATTTCAAAATTGGCAGTAAGATCTAATTATGTCCGAAGACATAAGTACACATACAAACATTTGAATGCAAAAATAGTATACATGAAATGCAAAGAATATTCAAATACTAGCATATCTGGTTACATCTGAAGATCTAAGCATACATACAAATATTTGAATACATAAAAATACAAGAATGTTATACATAAAATGAAAGGTGCATTCAAACCAGGGTTGTGGAGTCGGAGTCGGAGTCGGAGTAGCAGAGTCGGGGAGTCGGAGTAGCGGGGTCGGGGAGTCGGAGTAGCGGGGTCGGGGAGTCGGAGTCGGTAATTCTGAAGAGGGTGGAGTCGGAGTCGGAGTCGGAGTCGGCAACTTTCAAGATAGTAGAGTTGGAGTCAGAAAATTTTGAGCTGAGAAAGTTATGACTTGTGACTCTGAGTGACTTCAATCACTTCATACAAGTTTACTGACTTGCGACTTTCACAGCACAAAATGCAATTGCAAACGTCGAAGTTTTTAACCTACACTTTATGTTTCAATTTGCATTATATTCTAATAAATTCAACCTTCAATCTTATACCATCTATATTTAAGATGCTGAAGAAATAAAAGACTCCATGGTATGAAGAGAAATTTCTCTCATTGATTATGATATTCTAATAGGTGCTGTTTATGTTGATACTATCTACAGGGTAAGCTTAACTGAAAATCAACAACAAAAAGCTAAATCTGCACTTTGCAACATGGCCATTTATTTTCTTCTACCTTCTCAAGTCATTTTTCAGAAAGCTCAGAAAATGTGTATGAAAAGCTTCTAGATATTGAAGAGCTTATAGCCGAAAGCGTCGACTGGTTCAAGAAAAAGGTCAAGGTTCTTCCCCATCCTTGTACACAATATTCCATAACTTTAAACAAATTTCTTTGCTGCACTGAAAGAAGTTGAAAAAATGGATATAACTTTGAAGCTTAAATTAGAAGAGGCCATGGAAAAGTATCCAGACATTGTGCAAGAAGCTGCAATTGCTGTTACTGCTCTACCTCTAACAAAAGTTAGCATTGAACGGATTTTTCTGTTCTTCGCATTATAAAATCAGACCTTAATAAGGGCAAGATCCAATTTTGGGCTCGGGCGTAGCCTAAATTTCCGTCCCCCATAAAAATGGACATAAAATTCGGATTATTCAGCCGATTTTGACTATATAAACATCAAAATATTCGTTTTTTTTGCCCTCTAAAACGTTGTTTTCCGGTGTTTTTCTGTGCCTGTAGTCATTCTTTCAGAATTTTCAATTTTTCAAAACCCATGTTTTTTGACATTCTTTCGTATCAACTTCCAGAATTTTTTCCGAAATGACTTCCAACTTGAAATATGCATAGATAGGTTCATTATCTAAAATAGTACAGAAGTACTTTTTCGATTTTTTGAGTTTTGTGCTCAGCGTTATCCAATTTTCAAACCCACTTTTTTTTAATTTTGTAATGAAAGATTGCTATAATTTTTTTTCTGTTGAAGCGAAGTAGATGAAATTTTCAGGGCTTATGTAGTCGGAGGAGTTGCACATTTTTTACTTAGATCATTCATTTCTTTGTATATGCATTAGTTTTTGATTTGTTCTTAGAACAAATTTAAAAAAAAAAAAAATTCGAAAATTTAAAAAAAAAATTCTTTTGAGTATACACAAAAATTATTTAAGTAAAAAAGATGCATCTTGCATTCTTGCCCGACTACATATGCCCTGAAAATTTCAACTGCTTCTCCCGAACAGAAAAAATATTATCGCAATTTTTCATTTTAAAATAAAAAAAAAAATGGGTTTGGAAATTGGACAACGCTGCACAAAACTCAAAAAATCGAAAAAGTACTTCTGTACTATTTTAGATAATGACCTATCTATTGCATTTTCAAGTTTTGAAATCATTTCGGAAAAAAATTCTGGAAGTTGATACGAAGAATGTCAAAAACATGGGTTTTGAAAAATTGAAAATTCTGATAGAATGACTACAGACGCAGAAAACACAGGAAAACGACGTTTTAGAGGGCAAAAAAAGCTACATTTTGGTTTTCATATAGTCAAAATCGGCTGAAAATTCCGAATTTTATGTCCATTTTAGGGGGGACGGAAATTTAGGCTACGCCCGAGCCCAAAATTAGATACTACCTTAAGTAAAGGAAAAATGAAGGAGGACCTGGCAGTGCTATTCTATTAAGAACTTACATTAATTCAATGGTAGATGACCAACTAGATGTAAGTTCATGAGACTAAGTAATTATATATTGAGGGTTATATATATATTATATATAAGTCTTATATATATATATATATATATTACCTATAAACTATTACTATATATATTATTATTATATATATATATATAAATACCAATATCTATATAATATATTATATATATATATATAGCTAATATATATATATATATACGTATATATATAGTATAATTATTATATTATAAAATATATATATAATATATATATATATAATATATATTTTATATATAATATATATATATTATATATATATATTATATTATATTATATATATATATATATATATATTATATATATTATATATATATATTAGTATATATATATATACATATAAGTTATATATATAAGTAGTTATATATTATATATAATAATATATTAGATATATAGATATTATATATAGATATTTATATATATATATATTATATAATTATATATATATATAATAATATTAATATATAATATATACATAATATATATAATATATATATATATATATAATATATATAATAAGTATAATAATATATATATATATTAAATATATCAAAAAGATAAAAAAAAAAAAGGAGGCCGAAGATATATATATATAATATATATATATACAAGGTCGTAGACGCGGGGTCAGGGGGTTCAACCCCCCCATAATTATTCAAGCGATCAAAAAATTTTTGGATGGCTATTTATAAAACTATATATAGGCCTACATATATATAATTATATATATATATATATATATATAATTATTATATATATATATTTTTTTTTAAGTATATATATATATAATAAATATATATATATATATTATATATATATATATATATATATGGGAGCCCTCTAAAGGCGAGTTGGCCTGGTCCCTTTTCCCCCACCAGCACAGGGAGGTCTTTGTAGACCTATTTAATGAATATAATACCCCCCCTTCCAGTTCTGCAGCTGTAGAGAGGCTTTTCAGCACAAGCGTGGACGTACTAAGGGCCAAGAGGTTCTCTTTAGATGAGGGAAACTTTGATGAACTTGTGTTCCTCAAAGAAAATATGGACCTCCTGGGGGAAAACATGGACCACAAGGACATGGAGGAGGATGAGGACGTGTAGATATAGTTAACGGTGTTTTAATTACGAAAAAAAATAAATAAATGTGTTTTCTTCCTTACAAAAAAGCATGCTTTTGTTATCGCATTAAAGTTTACTTTGAAAATAAATTTAGCAAACACGCACCGGCCGGCGAAAAGTCGCAAAGGTGCAAAGGCCCATAGACGTATAGGCGCTAGGTGCATTGAGGTTGACAAAAATATAGGCGCAATATATATATATATATATATATATATATATATATATATATATATATATATATATATATATATATATATATATATATATATATATATATATATATTTATAATCCTCATTTAACGAAATTAATCCTTTCTATGGGTCAGTTGGTTTACGATTGAAAATGTCGTTATGGCTTGCAACATATGAATGGGATTTTGACAAATTGAATTCAACAAGTTATATCTCATTATTTTAATCTTCTTATAACTTCATTTATTTATTAAATTCTATTTTTTACAACAGAAGAACTACATTTTGTACATTAAAAAACTAAAAAAATATATAATATGAAAGTGAATGAAATTAATTCTACATTGTGTATTTATCATCTTCTGAGACAAAAATATTGGAATGGAAACAGGAGGAAGGGATAGGGTTGGAAGGTCCTGTCTGAGAGTCAACAGGAAATTTATTTTAGACTTTTATATTTAAAAAAAAATTGCTCATTATAAAGGTACCTAAAGTCCTAAACCAAAAAAACTTAAAATAGAACATAAAGGAATCTTAGGGTCTAAGTTTGCTTGACATAGCCCGGGTTTAGAATATGTAGACTCTGAATACCCAGAATAGGAGAGAAGGTGAGAGAATCTGGTTTTTAAAAGTTTTTTGTAAGAAGGCCTTAATTTATTTTATCTCTGGTGGCAACAGAGTTGGGTTAGTTCCATAAGCAGATCCAATTTAAAGTCGGACATGTCCCGATACACTGCGATTAAAAGTGTGAAGTCCGAGGTGGTTGGGAAAATATATAAAGAGAGTTTGTTCTAGATTTTGTCAGTGGAGTGCATATAAGATTTGCAATAGTAATAGAATAAAGAGAATGACGCAATAATTCGCGGGGCAGAAAGAGACTGGAAAGTTAATGATAGCAGGAAAGATAATAAGACCAAAAGGAATAAACTACACATTTTCAAGAAAAGCTGTGTGAGTGGAACAGCGCAGGTGTGAGGCATATTTCATACATGGGCGAATGACACCCTTTATAAAGAGCAAGCAACTGGAGCAGCATGACGAAATTTGGCAGGCGCCTTATTACACTCAACCTCTTAGAAACTTCTTTAGAAAGAGGAGTAATATATTCTTTCCAATTAAGGTCACAAGATAAAGAAACACGAATAATAAAAAGGACAGATGAAGGTGTGAGTTGCGTGTTATCGAAAAAAATGCTATAGTTGTGTGCAAGGTTGTGGAGTTGGAGTCGGAGTCGCGGAGTCAGTAATTTTGATCAGAGTGGAGTTCGGAGTAGGAGTCGGTAATTTTGAAGAGGGTGGAGTCGGAGTCGGTAATTTTCAAGAGCTCGGAGTCGGAGTCGAAGTTGTAGTCGGTAACTTTCAAGATAGTAGAGTTGGAATCAGAAAATTTTGAACTGACAAAGTTGTGAATTGTGACTCTGTGAGTGACTTCAATCACTTCATACAAGTTCACTGACTTGCGACTTCCACAGCACAAAATGCAATTGCAAATTTTGAAGCTTTTCAACCTGCACCTTATGTTTCAATTTGGATTGTATTCTGATAAATTCAACCTACAACCTTATGCTCTCTATATTTAAAATTCTAAGAAATAAAAGACTCCATGGTACGAAGAGCAATTTCTCTCATTGACAATGATATTCTAATAGCTAATGTTTATGTTGACCCTAACTAGAGAGTAAGCTTAACTGAAGATCAACAACAAAAAGCCAAATCTGTGCTTTGCAACGTCACCATTTGTATTAAAGGGTTGCAAGAAGTTCAAGAAGAAAAGGAAACATCTGGATATATTTTAAGTGATTAAATTACAGCTCAAGTCATTCTTCAGAAAGCTCAGAAGATGAGTATGAAAAGCTTCTAGATACTGAAGAGCTTAGTCGAAAGCGTCGACGGGTTCCAGAAAAAGGTCAAGGTCCTTTCTAATCCTTGTACACAATATTCTATAATTTTAAAACAAAATTTCATTGTTGCACGGAAAGAAGCTGAAAAAAAATTGATATAACTTCGAAGCTTAAATTAGAAGAAGCCATCGAAAAGCATCCAGACATTGTACAAGAAGCTGCAATAGCTGTCACTACTCTACTTCAAACGCATGTTGACGTTGAACAGCTTTTTTCTGCTCTTCGCATTATAAAATCAGACCTTAAAGGAAAAATGAAGGAGGACCTGGCAGATGCTATTCTATTTTTAAGAACTAATTCATTCAATGAGCAGATGACAATGGATATAACCAAGTAATGTAGGAGTTTATATATAGTTATATATATATATATATATATATATATTATATATATTATAATTATATATATATATATATATATTATATATTATATTATATATATATAATAATATATATATATATATATATATATATATATGACCTTAGTAATAATGTATAGTTCATACTAACATTCATTTTTTTTACCAAATGAACCAATTCGAACTTTGTTCCTGTCTTACGTTTCTTTTAATATAATATCTTTTACGAATTTTTATTATAAAAAAAGTAAAAAACCTATAATACATTATAATATTAAATAATAGAAAAAGCAAACTAATTAAAAATTTCCAGCTCCTCCAATTATACTTCGTTTTTATATGCGGTATGGTAAATATAAACAAATGTTTAAATTCAAATACCAATATCCTAAATATATTATATTATTAATATATAATATATATATAATTATTATATATAATAATATATATATATATATATATTATATATATTAATTTTAATTTTAATATATTTTTAAATTAAATATATAAAAAATTTACTATATTATATATATATTATATATATCAGGGCTGTGCCGTGACTTGTCTCTCAGGTAGGCAGGGCTTATATTATATATATATATATATATTATATATATATATATATATATATATATTATATATATAATAGTATATAATATATATATATTAATTATATATATCTATATATATAGAATAATAGTATATTATATATATATATATAATATATAATATATTTTATATATTATATATATATTATATATTATATATATATAATCTATATATAGTATATATATATATAATATATATATATATTATATAAATAATAAGTAAAGTAATATATATATATATATAAATATATATATATATATATTATATATACGTATATATATATTATATATATATATAGTATATATATTCTATATTATATATAGGAGAGAGAGAGAGAGGGAGAGAGAGAGAGACACACAACACACACACACTCACAACACAACACACACACACACACACACACACACACCCACACACACAACACACACACCACACACAACACACACACACACACATCCTCCCTCCACGACATCATTCCAAACACTGATATGAGCGAGTCGAAAGCAGAATTTAGAATACCTTTTAGGCACATCATTTTATGCTTAAAAATGAAAAGCACAGAACGTCCATTTAACCAAGTTCAATATAGGAAGCCATAAGTGGCGGAGAAATGACAAAAAATATTTGCTTTTTACAAGGGAAAATGAAATTTTGTTTTAAATTCGATAACAAATTCTGTAAGAAATTAATTTTTATGTATTAAAATTTGTTTTAAATATTAAAAAAAAATATAAATAAATAATTCACTTCTTTTGTAGGGCATGCACTGCCTACCTTGCCACCCAGAGGGCACGTCCCTGATGTGATATAATATATATAATATATAGATTATATAAATATATAATATATATAGTATATATATATATATATATATATATATATATATATAATATATATAACCTCATATCTGGGGGGGCTCTGGTTTCACCGGCTATTGGATCAGGGTCGAGTCAAAGGCCAAAGGCTTATAAAACTGTTCTGTACTTTCAGTTCACTTGACCTCTTATCTTTGCGACGCGATTTGGTGCTTTATCTCTTTTTTCTATAGGTAGCAAGCGTAGTTGCTCGAGGTGAGCCTTATCACTCGTGTACCATCCACCTTTACGGCGCCCTCGTAGAACTAGGGTGCTGTGTCTGCACATGAGTTTTGTGTTGATGTAGGTAAACTCCAGGCTAGTCGCTGCGGTGCTTCCTTCTTTCCTGCCACATCTGTTTTTCTTTGGGGGGGGGAAAATTTTCTCCCTTTTCTTTTCCTCCTTTCTTTGTGGGTTTTTTTTCCCTTTTTTTTTTTGGCCGAATTTAATCTCCCCCACTTCAAAGCCGGCGTGTGCTGCTCATCTGCGTAATTTGCTTTAGTTGTTGATTTGTGAGGCGTGCAACACCCCCTCCTTGATAGGGCCTCGCCCGTGAGTGGTGGTGAAAAAAAAAAAATATACTTTATTATTATATATTATATATAATATATATATGATATTATATATATATATATATATATATATATATATATTATATAATATATATATATATATATATATTTCTAATTTTGTAAATTAAAAGGAAATTAAAAGAAAAACTAAAATCTACGAAATCTCTTATTATTATTTGATTATTATTATTGAAGAATTTGAAGAGTGTATTTCATTAATGATGCACGAAAAAAAAGTTTCATTCCTAATCTTTTTACTTAGAATGTGTCACTGTAATTAGTAGTTACCTATTATTAAATATCTTAAAAATTGGTGATGATGAAATTAAATTCATTGTTGTGGTTCGTAGCTTCTTAATAGTGAGGAATTCACAGTTTGTACGCTATACAATCCAGAAGCACAATAAATGGTTTGCGTGAGCCGCGTGACATGTGTCTGTTAGTTAGTTAGGATAAGTTAGCAAAAATGGTTCTTTACTTTTTTTATAACTTTTATGGAAATGGGATGGTAAATTAATTATGAAGTTAGTCACTGAAGTTTTCGCTTTTCAGTAGGATGGAATTGGAGTCTAAAATTTTCGAGAGAGTGGAGTCGGAGTCGGAGATTGGGTCTGTAATTTTCAAAAGGGTGGAGTCAGAGTCGGAGTCGGAGTCGGAGTCGGAGTCGGTAATTTTCAAGAGGGTGAAGTCGGAGTTGGAGTCTGAAAATTTTGAACCGACTCCTCAACCCTGGTTGTGTGGAAGATTATGTCAAGTAGAAAGATGGAGGAACCGAGTTTATGAGTTATTAAAATCACTCTTATGCTCATTGAACTAATTCGAAATTCTAGAACCAACAGGGATTATTAGTTGCTCCAAGGTTTCCCTCCAAGCGAGAGCTAGTTTCTTTTTGGAGAGACTATATTAAAATGAAGGGAGTAATAAAAAGCAGAGTCGTCGTTACAGGAGTGGATAGGTGGTGAAGTAATAGAGAGATCGTTAATGAAAAGTAGAAAGAGAGTTAGGGATAGAACAGACCTTTGAAGAACACCACTATTCATAGATTTAAAGGATGGACGGTGGCTATCAAAGAAATCAAAGAAAAGGTCAAAATAACAAGGATAGATATCGAATGAGAGAAGTTTAGAAATCAAAGCTTTGTGCCATACTCTATCGAAGGCTTTCGACATGTTCAGCGCCACAGCGAAAGATTCTCCGATATACCGAAGGGAATAGGGCAAGAATCAAAAAGAAAAGAACGAAGATCACCAGTAGAGATCTTCTTACGAAAGTCATACTGGTGGTCAAAGATATAACTAAAAGAATTGAGGTCTTTCTAAATCTTGTTAATAATAGATGCAAAAAACTTTAGCAAGAACAAAACTTAAATAGGTAGGATGGTAGTTGGACTTTTGAGAGTGATTTCTTTTTTTCGGCACAGGCTCAAAAAGCGCACATTTCCAGCACGAAGGGAAGGTCGAAGTAGAAAGACAAAGATGAAATAGTTTACCAAGGCAAGGTACAAGCTCGGAAGCACAAGTTTTGAGAATCACAGGAAGAATACCTTCAGGGCCGTACGCCTTCTTATTGCTAAGATCAGAGAGAGCAGAAATAAAATCTTTGAAAGAAATTACAATACTAGGCATAAATTAGTTGGAAGAAGGTCTAGACGGAGAAATAGCTCTTGAATCGTCTAAGGTGGAATTAGAAACAAAAGTTTGAGCGGAGAGTTCAGCTTTAGATGAAAGTAAAATGAAAGTTGCGCTGTCGGAAAATATTAAAGGAGGGAAAGAGGATGAAGCAAAGTTAGAGTTAATATTTTTGAAAAAATGCCAGAAAGGACGTGAGGAAGAGGAACCAGCAAAATTATTGCATTTTCTACGGAGAATAGAGTTTTGCACGATTTCTGAAGGTTGAAGAAGACGGTAATTCCTGAAGGCAGATATACTAATTATTGTTAGGTTTAGTTCAAGGGAAAGAACATGGAATGCACAACTCCATGCCAGAGAGAATCGCCTTGGTAATGCACTCAGCACACTCCGAGGTATCCCTCCCACGGAAGCAGAAATCATTCCATTGGAAATCGAAAAAGTACGGCCGCTAGTCTGACCACCTAACAGTACCAAAGTGCCAAAAGCGTTTCCTCGCCGTTGGTGGGGAGTCTTTAATTCCTACGGAAGACTTGAAGAGGTAAACTGGATACAGAGATAAGAAGATGATCGAAGAAACCCAGAGAGTGAAAGAGTTTAACAGAATAAGGAGAAGGATTAGTGATTGGAAAAAGGTCTAGAATGTTGTATTTATTTCGAAGACGATCGGGGATACGGGTTGGAAGTTTCACCCACTGATCAAGGTCATTCTGAATTGTAAAATGGTAGGCAGTTCGCCAGCTGTATTTTGAGAATTAGAGAAAAGCCAATGACGGTGGTGGACGGTGAAATCATCAAGAATGATCGTTTCAGAGAAAGGTGAAGAATAGAGAATGTGTTTTAATTTGGAGTTTGAGTAGTCAAAGAATTTAGGATAGTCAGTTGAGTTAGGAGACATATACAGAACATGAATTTTGTAGCAGATTTGTAGGAAAGCTTGAGCTGTAAAGTAGAAAATTCGGAAGATTTCAGATCAGATACACGAGAACAAGCAACATCATTGCGCACTTAGGAACAACAACTGCCTTTTGCCGATAATTGAGTATAGAGACAGTAGGGATTGGGTCAGAACGCTCAACACCTGAGTTTCAGTTAAGGGTAATAGATAAGGTTTAGGGGAGGAGATGTGATATTCAACAGAGCGGAAATTAGATTTAAAACCTTGAAGGGTTTTCTGAAAGCTATGAAGAAAAAAGACAAAGCATCAGAACATGCTGGCAATTCCGTGACTGCACCATCCCTACCACTGGAGGCAGTCAACTCTCAAGCGATGATGAGAAAGGGGTGGATGTTTGGCTATTTTGGAAGTAGCCCATCTAATCATATGGTTTCCATCTTTAAATTTTTTTAGAATTAAAATGCTGTCTGTAATAGTGTTTTATGGTGTGTGATAAAGTAGAGCCTACTCCAGTGTAAGAAGAATGATGATATGAACGAAAGAAGGCCTAACTATTGGGCACTGGAGTGCCTTGAGACGTTCCTTAACACTCCATATATTCTCAATGGGGGTTAATCTCGTTGCTTTGGGAGCGCTACCTCCCTCTTCTATGCAAAATTATGCCAATACTACAACGGGAATTCTTACCATGAGAAGTGGTAAAACATACAATTTACAGATAACACTACAATCTTTAAAGGTCTTTGCAATTATTCATGAAATTATTCTTACTTTTGTATCGGTCAAAGCACCCGTCAGTGAATTGGTGTATTTTATCTAGATTTGGACAAATTTCTTTAATATTTGGAATTAACTTACAAACAGATCATGATGGCGTGAGCGTAGGCAAAAAGGCATTGGGAACTGTTGTCTCTCCCCTAAATTTTGGCAAATGAAATTTTAAAGAAAATCATAAAAACAAATAACTCACAATTTTTATTTCAAATTACATGTGGATAACTTGATTTACCGTAATGAACTCTCTTAGCTTATCGTTGTAAAAGAGTTCTCCCAATAATAAAATGTAATTTATCCTTTTCTTTATTCCTTCAAAATTTTAATTGTTGAAACGGTAAAAGCTAATGTATCTTTTTAAAGCGTTTTACTTCACAATATAATAAAAGCAATACAGCACCAAGAAAATTAATTTAAATATATATATATATATATATATATATATATAATATATATATATATATATATATATATTATATATATATATATATATATATATAATATATAATAATATATATATATATATATATTATATATATATATATATATATATATATATATATATATATATATATATATATATATATATATATATATATATATATATATATATATATATATATATATATATATATATATATATATATATATATATATATATATATAATAATACTAATAATAATAATAATAATAATAATAATAATAATAATAATAATAATAATAATAATAATAATAATAATAATAATAATAATAATAATAATAATAATAATAATAATAATAATAATAATAATAATAATAATAATTAATAATATTTTCTAACCATTTGGCATGGAGCAAAACAATTACTTAAAATGAATTGATTACTTTATAGTACACTTAAACACATAATTAAGATTAAAACAAAGTTAAAAATATTCATATTTCCACGAGTTATTAGGTATGAAAAAATAAAAGGGGCAGTAGTCTTTCGCTTCGTGTTGAAGCCTCTTCAGCTGCCTGTGTTTTACATACAGACTCTGGAAAACGACGATTTTGGTGCTGTTTTTTTCATTTTTCATAGATGATGACATGGGCGAGATATGGGTTTGAAATAATACGTTCGTTATATCTATTTAGACTATGTATTTGGAGGCAATTTTAAATATAATAAATAATCAATGCTTTAATTAGTACCGACGTACGAACAAACATTGTTATATTGACAAGGATATTGCGAAGTGGGAGGGGGGAGGAAGCTAATGAAGAAAATGAATATGGTTAAGAGTCTATGGTTTGGGGATGCCTATGGAAATATAGTTGCTTAATTTTTTTATTGGTAGGAGAATGGTATTTTAAGAGTTTGCGTTGTAAATGGTCTAAGTTATGTTCACCTTGCATATTATTGAAATTATTGAAATTGTGTATGCAGTAAGTTTCAATTAATTTTCTTTTCTGATGGTTAGAGATGCACATTAGGTTTTGCATGGAATTGGTGTTAATAAGGTGGTTGAATTGGGATCTGTGTGTGGTTAATGATGAATTTTGATTATCTGTACGTAGATCGTATGAGTGTTGATATTTTCTCCTGATAAAATTGTTTGTTTCACCTATGTATGTTTTTGGGCAGTGATTGCATGGTATGGTGAATATACATTGTAGAGGTTCAGGGGGTGGTTTTGGTGGGTAAAGAAGTTTTTTTTAAAGAGAGAGCATTGGTGGAGGTGAACATGATGTTTTGGGGTATGTATTTTTTAATTAAGGTGTTGTGTGGTTCTTAGAGGGATGGGGAGGTAGGAGATGTTCGTAATATTGTTGTTTGTGGTGGAGGGGAATGGTATTATTGTTGTAGTATTTTGCTCAGAAGGATTGGAGGTGGGTTTGGGGTATGCAGAAAAGTTAAGGTATACATTTTCTTCATCAGCTTCCTCCCCCCTCCCACTTCGCAATATCCTTGTCAATATAACAATGTTTGTTCGTACGTCGGTACTAATTAAAGTATTGATTTTTTAAAATTGCCTCCAAACACATAGTCTAAATAAATATAACGAACGGATTATTTCAAACCCATATCTCGCCCATGTCATCATCTATGAAAAATGAAAAAACCAGCACCAAAATCGTCGAACTACTTATAGCAGTCGTTTTCCAGAGTCGGTATGTAAAACACAGGCAGCTGAAGAAGCTTCAACACGAAGCGAAAGACTACTGCCCCTTTTATTTTATCATACCTAATAACTCGTGGAAATATGGACATTTTTAACTGTTTTAACCTTAATTATGTGTTTAAGTGTACTATAAAGTAATAAATCCATTTTAAGTAATTGTTTTGCTCCATGCCAAAGGGTTAGAAAATATTAATACATACAAACTACGTTGAAAAGTAGACTATCTTTAATATATATATATAATAATATATATATATATATATATATATATATATATATATATATATATATATATATATATATATATATATATATATATATATATATATATAAGTTTTATCAAAACATATTATAAAATTCAGTTTTTTTGTTTGTTTGTTAGTTAGTTTAGTTAGTTAGTAGTTAGTTAGTTAGTTAGTTAGTTAGTTAGTTAGTTAGTTAGTTAGTTAGTTAGTTAGTTAGTTAGTTAGTTAGTTAGTTAGTTAGTTAGTTAGTTAGTTAGTTAGTTACTTAGTTATAGTTAGTTAGTTAGTTAGTTAGTTAGTTATTTAGTTAGTTAGTTAGTTAGTTAGTTAGTTAGTTAACTTATTGCCACCGAACATCTATCCCATGAATTTGAGGGGTTCATTACCTACAGCAGTAGGGTCTTTGGTCAGATGAAATTTTGCTACTTTTATTTCCTGACCAGGTGGATTATAATGCAAAGATTATCTAAGTTTATAAACAAGTTATTCCTTCATCCTCAAACTCATTTGGGAAATTCAGCCACCGTAACGTGCGTTTCGAAATCCAGATGTGGGACCTTCTTTGCTAAATTGCATGAGAGAAGGGAGAGTGTGTGATTTTGTCTGTTATAATAGATTGTTCTGTTGTATGTGTTGGCCATGTTTTTAGTGATGTGTGGGTATTAGGATTAGTGTAATTCACTAAGCCGAAAACTGTAATTAAATATTACAGAAATCTCCTACGAACTGCAATATTTGGTTGTCCGTTCAGATAGCCGGATCGACATACGAACTCTCGCTCTCGCGAGAGGTAAGTGCTTTTATTCACTGAGCTACCGTGAACTCATATATATATATATATATTATAATATATAATATATATATCTATATAGATTATATATATATATGTCTTTTGAAGTCAATGATTTCTACAAATAACATATTATAGATATATATATATATATATATATATATAATTATATATATATATACTTATGAGCTGTATGGATCAGTGAATTTTGTGTTTTACAGTTTGTAAAAAAAATCATATATTGTTAGTATATGATACTAACAATCATTTAAAATGGTGAAAAGAAGGATTTAAAATATTAAAATTTTAAAATATTAAAAATTAAACAATAAAGTTAGCAAGAACTTACATTTTGTATGAAAAAGAAAACGTATTTCAGTGTTAAAAACGTGAAGATTAGGTAGGGTAAAAAATATATTTCTGGGTAAAATACGTTCCTTGTTGATTTTTATTCATATATTGATGCTGTGTATACCTAACAAAACTTATCATAACCTGAACTTGAAGGGACTAAAACAAAACCTAACCTATATGCATGGACGATGCAGTAAACCTATAACTAACTTATATGAATCGACGATGCAGTAAACCTATACCTAACCCAGATGGATCTACTTTGCCGTAACTTTTTCTCTTGTTTTCGGGTATTTCTAAAAATTAAGATTTTCTCTGCATTCAGAAATATTACGAGTACGTCGCTTTCTCTCGGTAACTGCCAAACTGATGCTTGAAAAAGTACGATTTTATTAAATAATTACCTTTTTCTTGCATGTAAAATTTTCTGATCCTGTTTATCACCACTCAAATTTATTGTTAGAATCAAATAATAGCAATAAATAAAAAAAACAAAAAAAAAAAAAAAAACAATATAACGGATCCATAATCAATAAGGGCATATATATATATATAATATATATATTTATATATAATATATATATTATATATATAATATATATATATATTATATATATATATATATATATTATATATATAATTATATATATTATATATATATATATATATAGATTCCCATATAATTAAATAAAAGGAAGGGGGAGAGGAGTAGGAAGCAGTTTGTTGAAGTTTATCAAACAAGTGTTGCGGAGGGAAAGTAAGGGTTCCAGTGGGATGGGAAAAAACCATCATTATTACCAATATATAAAGGAGAGGTAGACGTGGGGAATGTAATAATTACAGAAGTATTTCGTTATTGGACCATCTGGCAAAGTATACGAAAGGATACTTTGAAAGAAGAGTGAGGGGGGGCAAAGGTTTTGTTTGGGGAAATCCCCAGGACTTGGGGGAATAGCAGTATGGGTATCATTGGTTACAGGTACTTGGTACAGGCCGAATAGAAGCACCACAGATGTCATATGTTCGCCCTGAGAATGATAACGGAAAAGGACAATAGAATACAATAAAATGTACATTGCATTTATATATCTAGAAAGGCTTCGATTCGGTGACCCTAAGGAAAAAAGGGGGGAAAAAAATTGGGGGGTTTTTTTTTTTTCCCGAGGTTTTAGAGAAGATTACGGGAGTGGGTGGTTACTTAAGAAAAGCTTTGGAGAGTATGTATAAAAATGACAAATGTGATGTAAGAATTGATATTTGAAAAAGAGAAATGGTTGAGGGGGAGCTGGCGTAAGCAGGGAAGGTATTGTCACCAAATCTGGTCCGTGGCATATTTGGATGTAGTAATAAGGGCAGGGAGAGGTGGAGGACTTGGATGGAGATGTGATCGTTTATGCGGATGACCTTTCGTGTTGGAGTGAAGACGGAGAGAAACTGAGGAGGGTGGTGTTGGCGTTTGATAAGAAACTGAGAGAAGCGGGCCTGTGCATGAACGTGGATAAAACAGAAATTATGATAGTAAGTAGAGAGGAGGGAGAGGAATTGGTGGTGGAGGTGGATGGTGTGGTGATTATAAATGTAGAGAAAATACGAGCATACTGGCGGGCGGAATGTTTGGTAGAAGTGGGAGGAAGTGCCTTGGAGATTGCGAGCAGAATTGATAAGTACGGGAGAACAATTAGAGCTTTGTATCATATCATCAGTGATAATGGGATTGGAGGGGAGGTGAAGAGGATAATTTTAGAGAGCATTTTGACACCAGTCCTTCTGTATGGGGCGGAAACATGGAGTATGACAACAAGAGAGGAGATCAGGAGTGGCAAACTGATGAATGAATATTGTTAAGAGCGGATGGTCGGAAGACCAGAGAGAAAGAGTGGAAACGAAAGAATTAAGAAGGTATAGGAGTTGTACCTATTATTTAACAAAGTTAGATGAAGCCAAGACTAAGGTAATGGGGACATTTGGAGAGGATGGAGCGTGGGCAGGGTCGCCAGGAGGAGGTGAGACATGGAGACCAGAGGGAGGCAGACCAAGGGGAAGACCACGGAAGATATGAAAGGACTCCGTAGAATATTCGCTGAGAAGACATCATATACCATCTATGATTCAAGCTGATCGGAAGAACGGGGTTTTGGTAAGATAGAGGAGAGTGGAAAAAGAGGTTTGCACCGTTGCTGACAGGCTTATGAAGCCTTCCTGGGAGAGGATGTAAGATGAGGAAATATATTATATGATATATATATATATATATAGTTAATATATATATATATAGTATATATTATATAAATATATATATATTATATATATATATATATATATATATATATTATATATATATACAAAGGTCGGCACCTTTAATGAGAAAGTTAACGTCGTTAATTTTTTATCGTTAACAAAAAATATTAACGACGTTAATAATTAATTAAGGCGTTTATCGGTAAAGAATGTAGCTGAAAGTAACGTTAATCGTTAACGTTAACCGACTTCAAAATATGTAGAATAGTAATAATTATTGTTATTTTTTATTATTATAATAATATCCCTAACAATATTAATAATGGATATTAAGCTTATCAGACCAATTAATTAGGCTTTGACCGATAGCAGATGCTTTTGCCGCTGCGAAGAATACTTCCAAAGCGTAAATACTTTATTAATTATACTCAATACCGGGTGTCCGTAAAAGAATGTCCCAGTTTCAATGCTTTATTATAACAGCATAATATAAAATATACATATCATATCATACATCAAAGTGAAGAGTTAAGTTGCATAGTTTCGAATTTGCAGCATTTGCGCCAGAACGAGTTCCTGATAGGTCGACATATGCGCATGCGCGCATTCAGATGTATAGTTTTCTCTAGTGCGTGGCGCCACATACTAACAATGGCGAGTCCTGGAGCGTAAAGCTTTCTGTGTTCTACAATTTGCTAAGTTGAATCTGTAATTACGATCAACGTGCGTATCGTTTACGTTTTCAATGTGATCCTCCAGTGGCAAAAACCATTCGCGATGGTATAGGCAATTTGCAACTAATGGATGTCTTTGTAAAGGCAAAAAGTACAGGACGGCCCAAAGTGACTGTACAGGATGTGGACCGTATCAGGGCCTCGTTTCTTCATAGTCCTAAGAAATCCGTTCGGAGAGCAAGTCACGAACTGAAGGTGCCAAAAACGACGGTGGGGAAGGTGTTAAGGAAACGTTTACACATGCGTGCATACCGGTTGCAGTTTGTACATGCTTTAAAGCCCGAGGGCTCTACGGTTTACCTTTGCCTGTTCAGTGTTAGGTCGAGACGATGACCTTCTAGATCGTGTAGTTTAGCGATGAGTCCACCTTTCATCTCAGGGGTAAGGTGAATGCCCATAATGTTCGTATCTGGGGTCTGAAAATCCGCATGAACTTGTAGAACACGAACGTGATTCCCCAAAGGTTAACTTTTTCTGCGCCATATCCCGACGCCAGGTCTACGGACCTTCTTTTTCGCAGAAGCAACCGTAACAGGGGTCGCCTATCTCGATATGTTACAATAATGGCTCTTTTTACAATTATTAGAGAATGAAGCGGTAAACTTTATATGGCAGCAAGATGGAGCCCCCTCCACATTGGAGTCACATAGTGCGAGCGTGGTTGAACGACTTACTCCCAGATCTATGGGTTGGTCATAAT
>JABUQX010011502.1:25000-37583 GCA_015478945.1 Trachelipus rathkii | reverse complement strand
CCAGGGCCGGAACCGGAAGATAATTAAACTATGTAGCTAGCTTGATAATAATTTATAAAAAATTGCATGAAATAGGATTATTTACATTAACCGTATTAGCGGTAGGGATAGATAGACGACCGGGAGCGGGAGAATTTTGCCGGGGCGGGGCCGGAGGCCAAGAGGCTGCTCTAATTGTATAGCCGGAAGGGCCGGGGCGGGAGGTTATGGCTGAATAAATATAGTAATAAGTAGAGTCAAAACACTGTAAGTCTTAATAACTGTTAAGAGGAGTGAAATTAAAATATATATTTCAATTAAGCGAACACCCTTTTAACAATTTTGAAAAGAAGACATTTTACTTGCTATTCGTTTAAAGTAATTGTTTTTGAAAAGAAATTTTTGTAAAAAATAATTTGATTTCTAGGAAGTAATAATTTTTTTTATAAGAAGATAAAAATTATTATATATATAATAGTAGTATAGATGGTATATATATATATAGGTAATTATATAATAATAATAAAGAGAAGAATCAGAAGAGAGAGTGTGAGTAGAAAATCAACTATGACTATTAAATATAGTATATGATGATACATAAATGCTATAGATAACGCCCTGAGGGGATATAATATCACATAAAGACGGCTAATATATACATGCCTAACACAGCATCAATACACTAACATAAGTGACGACCTAAAATAACATCCGTTATGCAAATAGTGGTATAAAAGAACGACAAAAAGTCACCAGGCGGAAGGTGCCATGGGGGCGGTGAGGGAACATGAGGAAAAAGTTAATAAGGTCGGAAAGAATAATAAGAATGGAATAAATAGTAAGAAAATAAAATAAAGTAAAGAACAAGTAAAAGAAAAAAATTAAAACTTCATATATAAGTAGGAAGAAAACTAATAAAAATTAAGAATAGAAAATTAATTAAAGAAGAAAAAATATAAAATAATAGAAGAAGAAAATAAGAAATAAAGATAAAAAAAAGTAATAAAGAATAAATTTAATAATTAAAACTTATTAAGTAATAATATAAAAGAGAAGAAAGTCTAAAACAGGTAAGCTCGTAGCTAAACCGTATTTCATAGGTAAAAAAGGTGTAAAGAAGGGAGTGTAACTGATTAATAAACTGTGATGTAGAAAAACAAATATTTAAATAAGGTGATTATAATCATATATATTTTAATTATAGTAGTTGAAAAAAGCTATGATAGAGAAAAATGGGAAAATAGAAAATAAATAAGTGGGATAATATAATATATATAATTATATCTATAACGATACAGGCGCGAGTTGGAGAAATAGAGGATGGCTATATTAGAAGAATATATAATAAAATAGCCAATAATGCAAAAATATAATTATAATTATAAGTAGAATTATAGTATTATAGAACTATCTTTCAGATCAACAAATACGTAATATGATTATGTCATATATTAAAACAAAGAAGGGATCTGATTTCATACTCTCAGAAGAGCGAGCGTTAACAAATTAATCACAACAACAACTAAACTTATCCTTTCTCCATTGATTATTGTTACTAAAGCAAAACTTTACGGCAAAATCTGAGTATGGCATCCCCCATGTCTCCATACATACTTACAAGTAGATAAAACATATATAGGGAAGCTAAACAGAATATTTATTACATATTTTTAACCCAAGCCATTGATAAGAGAACGTTCTTTATGAATTTCCTTATTTTAGTCCATTTCGGTTTTGAACTTATTTTAGAAAGCCCAATATGATAATGACGTTATGCAGTAGAATATTAACGAGTCATTCATTATCCTTCAGTTCAGTATACGAGATAGAAATGCCCTTCCAACAACTCGATACCCCTTACTCCAGATAGACCTGAAAATCCCAAGGCTAACAATATAGTTCGAAACTGTGGTGTCAGGGATCATTAATAGGCCATAAGCAACATTCGCCAATAACTTATAACAATTGGCGTATCTAATCATCCCAAACACAATAATTAAGCTTGTCTGTCAACTCTAGAGTTATCTCGTGTGCCTTATCGCTATGATGGCTACTCCCTACTTCTCTAGACACAGAAAACTAGAAACAATCCACATAACTTCAAATCAGCTTTGTAACTATCCTAGAGGATTTTTTCATTACACAAAAGCATTTAACAAGAAGTCAAAAAGAGATAAGATACATTATGGCACCATTTCTCCCCGAAACATAGACAACACCTGCCTCTTGTACCTAATATTCCTCAAGTATTAACCATTATAATTCGTATAAATACAAATAATTACCAAAATATATATTTCTCATCATAAAACATAATATAACATCGACACTTAAAAAAATTCTCAAAAACCCCAAACGAAAAGAAAAATATACCCCAAAGCGATGTATAATCACATCCCCTTGCTATAAAAAATGAACTTACAAGATAAAAACAATATATAGGTAGAGACCATAGAATTGTGAGCAAAGGAAGGAAAAAATTCAACATACAAGATATGACCTTCCACAATATCAAACATATTTACCTTGCTTAACAGGTCAATTAGGCGTCACCAGCGCCACTCATACTCAAATACTCATACATTAATATTAAAAGAATGACATGAACTAATATCAACTTCAACCACGACATCGCATAAAATCATTGGAATCCTTTAAAATTTGTCAGATATTAGGTAGAAATAAGGTCTTTCAGCCTCAACTAGTAACAAACTCTGCTATCAGAAACAAAGAAAGCATTCATTTTAAACATTCTATGACTAGTCTCTGGCAGCACCATGATTCAAACAAATTTCATAGTTTGTACTTTGAAGTAGGGCTTATTCCCATCTTTATAAAAAAACTAATTATATATTCGAAAAAAATAAGAGAAAAAAATATAGTAGATATTATTCACCTCTATATAATAGGGTCATTTATTTGAAGGAGTAATAAAGTAATCTTTCTGAACAGGTCAATAGAATAAGGAAACTGTTAAATTTGATAGATCTATATAATGAATATAATAGAAATAGTCACAAGTCATTATTAATAAGCTACTTAAGATGGATACTACTGTATGTCTCGGAGTACCCGAAAAAATTAGCTTTTATAAGCATTTTTTATAATTGATAATTTTTTTTATAAACATAATAAAAGTGTTTGAAAATAAATAGATTTAATTAATTATTAGTGTATAAAACTAATAAAGGAGACAAACGATGAACTACTTAATAATAATATAATATAAATATTATATATGGGTATATCCAATTTTATATGCAGCAATACCCAAATAAGATAATAGGAGATTGGAGACGATAAAGTGACAAGAATTAAAACCACGACCTCATGATAATATTATATAGAAAAAAACTTTTAGGATATTTCACTCGAAAGTGGTAGGTTGTTAACTCGCTTTATTGTATCACCTTTGAGATTAAAATATAAGAATGTTCATAAAAATCCGATACTTCTATTTCAAGTAGACATCCATTTTAATTTTTACCAAGTCAATGAAGCCGTAATGTTTAATATCATATTATATATTATAATTAATATATTATATATTATATATCAATGTATTATATATTATTTATAAGAATAATATGTTATATTCTTATAATTGATAAGGTCTAAACCAAGTTCGAGATCTCTCAGAATGTGAAAATTTCAGCTTTTTTTTTCCTTTACGTTAAATTCTTCACCGGGAATTTTGCATCTTTTCTACTTACTTCGAGTATCCCTTAATTAAATTCAAACTGCCACTTATACTAGTATAGTTAGTTACGGATTATTTTCACTTATCTGTGTATGAGTACATTTGTTACACGTTTTGCTACTAAAGCAATAAATAACTGCTATCCGTAATAGGCCTGGCCACACAGCAACAGTATCTGTCGAATACTCTCGTAAGCCGAAAGATTTTTTCGATGTTTTTCGCCAACAGGACGTAAAGTCCTTACTTGTGGAGGCTATATATATTATTATATAGGCTTCTACTACTTTTCTGTTCCGGTGTATGCTGCGCACCTCAACCCATATCTGGTGATAAGAGAATAGTATTATTATTATCATCATATCAATATTATATATTTATATATAATATTATATATATATAGTATTCTATTATTATATATTGTATATATATATATATAGTATATATATACTATATGTAATATATCTTATATATTATTATTATCATATATATATATATTTTTACTTACTATTTTTATATATATACTATATATTATTACTATTAATTTATATTTATTATATTTGATACGCATATATTATATATATCATATATTATATATATATATTAATATTATATTATTATTAAGTAGTATAGGGAGGGAAGTTTGAACGGCGGTGCAGAGTTTGCCATGGCTAAATCTTTGCAATCATTGCTCGATAGCATTAGAGTATTTCCTTTTAGCCGACTTTTGATTACTCATGTTGTCAACCTGTTCAGTAACTGTTTTATTATCTATAATGATTTTTTTAATATTTTCTGGCACCTTTGTTAGCTTTTTTTTATATACTTCAATCACTTTTTAGCCTGGTCTTTGCTATATTCATGGACGTTTTACGAGCCTTTTTTTCATAATAGGTTTCTATCGAGGCTGTTTTATGGTACTTCTACTACGCTTCCTGGAGTTAACTGTTTTATATTAATTTATGCGTTTTGCTTAATTCATGGCGTCATAAATTGTATTCATTCGCTTACGTTTGCAGTTACCAAATCCGCTATCTGGGATCGCCTCCTCGTTAGATCGTCTCGTTGTTTCGCTTATAATGCCGCAAGGCCCATCCTTTGCCTGAAATCCGCGTGGATTCATGCCTGCGGGCACTCGCATGGTTTAGCTGTTTTCCGCTCATATGTGAAGTTTAGATTTATTTATATGTATATTATCACGCTTGTAGTATATACTATCTAGTTAGCTATTATATTTCATATTGGGTAACTATATATTTAGTATTTATATAATATAGTATATATAGTATATATATATATAGGGATGCCAGTACCTCGCGGCTCCGGCTCCGGCTTGTGGCTTCGGAGTTCCTGGCCTTTTGTAAAGATTCCGTGCTCCGGCCGGGAGAGTCCACTAGTCTCGTCGGCTTCTCCGGCCAGGAGGACCTAACTCTTTAAAGGATAGTTATTGAAATGAACAAATATGTTTTAATTCATTGAGATCGACGTAAAATGAGACATTTAATGAAATACTTTATTTAGAATGACTTTATTAAAATTAGAATAAAGTGTAAAAAAATTATTTAGTATTTTTTTTTATGTGCTATAGTGCTAGATATTGAGAGTCAAACTAATAATAATATTATAACTATAATATATATAAATATATATCAATTCTATATTGAACACATTTTACTAAATTGAAGTAATCATTTTTGATAAACAACATAAAAGGGTTGATATCCAAAATGACAACCCCTAACAAAAAATACAACTTTTATAAAGATAAATCCAGCTTTAAAAATACAATACATGCTTTATATTGGGTTTCTCAGAAGAAAACTTTTACTACCTGCTTTCATATCTGACCCAAAAGACTAAAAAATTATGATGTATATATTAATATTTTAAGATTATTAAATTTGGAGCTTTTAATGTTTTCAAACAAACTACCATTTGGAAACTTATACTATATTAGTACTATCTAGTATATTCTATATATATATAATATTATATCTATTATCTATATATACATTTATAATATATAGTATATATATTATATATACTATATATATTATAGTACTATATAATTATATATTATAGTATACTATATGATTAATATCTTATAAGTATTTTAAATAATTTTTAATATATATATATTTCTTTATTATTATATATATCATCATCATTATATATAGCTATTATATTTATATATTATATACATATATAGATATTTATATATATATATCATATTATTATACCTTATATTATATATCTATAATATTATATATATATCTATATAGGCTATATATGATATATCAATTTTATATTTTATATATATATTATATCTATATTTATTGACATATTATATATATATATACTCTAGTATATATTATATATATAATATATATATAATAGTATACGACGTTAGATGTACATATGTAGGTAATATATTCTATTCACTTGTTTTGCACTTTATTATATAGTAGTATAGTTATTATATATTTACTATATAATTAGGTACTATATATATATTATTCTATATTATATATACTATAATATAGTATGTATATATTTATACTATCTATAATTATATTATATTATATATATATATACTCAGTATACTGGTATATGAATCCGTCAGTATGATATATACGTGCAGTAGGGCCCCGCTACGCGCAGCTGTTATCGGGTACCTTGTATAGAGTAGTGCACGAATAAGAAGTTCTTTTGGGCCGAAAAATTACAAGATTAGTAGTTCGTTAAAGGCGCGAATAGTCAGTGAACTAAGGATAAGCTTAATCTATGCTTAACGCATGCTGCTATTTAGGGTAACAGAGTACTCCTTCGTAATCAGGTTTCTAAGACATCAAAATGCTGTCTTAATTTTATGATGACAGAAACAGTAGGCTTGAGCTGGATACCACTAGTGTCTCGGAGAAAGAAAAATATCCTTTTACCAATCCACAGAATTTTATGGCTTTGGCTATGACACTATTCTCGGACAAGTGGCTAAATAACACTGAAGGTGGAGCAGGACGATGAGTTCTCCTAAGCTTAGGCATTCATGGTATTCGATGGCTAATCAGCAATATTAAGACTTAGTTCTTTCTTTCCTATCATAACTTAGTGGCATTCAGTCATCTCGGTTTATTTTTTTCGCTGCCATATATAGCCATAGTCAGTCAACATTTCTGATTGAAAATTTTTTGAGGGTTTTGTTAATAGTAGTATGGTTCTTTTCTAGCATTTTCATCATGTTTGTCCTTTCTTATTTTCACTGCTGAGCGATTGGTTTCCGTAACTGCATTTTAACTTTTCTTCATTCGGCTTGTGAATGATAAACACTTACGAGCTCGAGTTTGATTGCATCTGAATAGTCGTTAGATCTCGATCGATTTGCTTCTAGCACGTTTGTTCATTGATTGGCGATGTCCATCATAACTAGCTACTTCGGGATTGAATGTGCTTTCCTTATCAATTATCTTTGTCGGTTTCCTTTTCAGATTCTTTCCATGTGAATCTGTATACGGTCTGATCATGCTTTGATCATTATTTTTGGTTCATGGTTCGAATCTGACTTAATGTAGATATTTTCTTTAGCTTTCGTTAGTAAATTTTTACTTCTTCTTTGAGCATTAAATTTTATTTTTACTTAACTGGATCGGAATAATATTCCAAGGGGAGCTATATTTGGATATTGTGTTCGATTTAGAACCTGTGTTTGCAGCAGAGTACATCAAAGTTTCTTGCTCTTTGTTAATGGGGTTACTCGCAAAAACGTTCATAGATATACAGCATTTAAGATAGTTCAGATTTCTTTTCATAGTATTTTATAGTTCTACGTCTTTGTCCAAGTTCTTTTTGCTTAAATTTTTTTTGCCTAATTGCTATTTAACTGCTAGTTGACTACACTTAATTGCATGTTAAAACTCACGCAGTCATTTACATCACTGGGTTGCTGTCTTTTTTAGTTTTTTTATATTATCTTTCAATATATATATTGTATCGGTTTCCACTTAACGTTTATTTATTTGTTTCTCAGTCTTATTAGCTTCGGTGCAGATGATTTTTCGCATTTATAACAGATATCCTAGAGTTGTTTTTCTGAATATTTGAAGAAATTTATATATTATTATTTTGTTCAATTTTTTCTTTGCCTCTAGTGGGATGTTTTGCAGCGCATTATACATATTATGGGACTGATTTTCCATCTTGTTTCCATAGGTCTTTGGATTAACGCTGTGTTATTGGTTCATAATATATGATTTGCCGTTGAAGTTGTTCCGTTCTAAATTGGTTAGTTATATGCAAGGTCGGTGATGGGATTGTCTTTAAAATGACCTTTATTATATTAGTCAATTTTTCTATTTATAAATGTAAGATTAAATAGGTGTTATTCATTTGTGTTTTTCCAGAAAATCCAATTAAAGATTAACTAGCTTGTAAGGATATCGAATAAAACGATGTCTTTCATTTATAACACTTCATTACTTTTTTGTAATTTGTTTGGTGCGGGGTGTTAATCTTTAGGACAAACACTTTGAATATTTCTCTTTTTTTTTGAATCCCAGACTCTTAATCCTGTCAAGTAATCTTTTCAGTTCAAATATTTTATTTTGCACTGAATGAGAAAACACTAAAAACTCTCCGAATTTGTAATGGTTCCATCTCTTTCCTTTTGTATACAAATCGTTAAGTATGCAATCACAAATGCCGGGCGCTGCTCTTGGTTCTTGATATATTCTTATATCGAAGTCTTTCGATTGTTTATATGAGTACAATTGGTCTAAATATGTCTTGATGTGATTATTGATATTGGCGTGTTTATATTTTCTTGCAGTTATCGTTGAAGGGTGTTAGCTCTGACCATAGTTTATTTTAGTCAATTAGAAGAGCCTCTTTTTGGTATATCTTTTTTGAAAAGTAATGTCTAAAGTCCTTAATTGGAGATAAATTTTTGGATAAGGGCTTTTGCTGGAGTTGGTACATGCGTTTGATTTATCCTTTTTAATTTCGTCTTAAAATTAATCCTATGTCTTCAACAAAAGAAAATGGTAGATTGTCCACATACTCCTCAATTCCCCTCTCCCCAATTTTGAAAACGGATGTTCTGTCTTTGTTCTATCGATTTTATTAATTATTCCCAAATTCTTTGATTTTATGCAGTATTTTCATACAGTTGTAGGCTGAGAGAAATCTTTTTTTAATAGAGGTAGGATTTTGGAAGTTGATGTAGTGGGATGTCGTGATTGGATCTAGGGTATGTATGATAAGATGTTTTGGTCTTAATGCTTACCTGATATCTGATGGATCATGATTGTTTATTAAAAAATTAGCAGTATGAAAAATTTTACGTCATTTTTCCCTTTTGCCCATAATGATAACCATGTAGGAATATAGATTTTTATTATTATTATTATTATATTTATTATTATTATTATTATTATTATTATTAAAAGAAATTAAATTTAGACTACTACTACTACTACAAAAAAAATATTACTAGACTGTTTATGCAAAAATTTAAATCAAGATTCATATTTTCTTTACTTAAAAATGAACTATTTAGTTTTGAATGTTGTGGGTGTAGGAAAATAAGTTGCTCTCCATGATGTGGAGTTAAACGATCTCTTGCTCTCAAATGTTACCGCTTCTGAAAAAAAGCCTCTCAGAATAAACTGATGAAGCAGGGCAGGCAAAGCATTCTTTGCTACCAATTTATAAAAGGGTATTTTTTCTTGATTGTTTGCTTCCACCATTCTAATACTACTTCTTCAGAGGCTTTTTAACGAAACCAATTTTTTCTGCTAGATAATTTTAAATCTGCATTACAAAGTCACAAACCTAAAAAAATTCTGTTTTTCCATTTCCCCCTTCCTTTGTTTCACAATCTTCAAAATACAACTTTAATAAATTTATGGGCAATGACACTTTTTAAATCGGAATGCTGATAAGAAGTAGAGGGTTGTTCTGGGTATGAGACTCTTAGTGGAAGATGAATTATTCAATGATGAAGAATGCTCCATTCAGAGATAGTCTTATCGATCATCAATATTCAGTAGAATTATGTAAGGTGTAGCGGAAGTGGATAAGATCTGTTCTGACCGGAACTAATGGTCAGAAACTTTTTCCAAGGTTCCAGAAAGTTTCTGGTTCTGGCCGGAACACAAATTCTGGTTCCGTACATCCCTAATTATATATATATATATACTATATATATATAATATATATATATATATATTATATATATATATATATATTATATATTATATAATTATATTATATATATATATATATAAATATATATTATACTATACAGTGGCGTATCCAGGGGGGGGGCCGGGGGGCCATGGCCCCCCCCAAATTTTTTAGACACTAAGCATTTTTAAGTATCATCCGTTTAAATATAAATCAAGAGGTTAAATTATATATTATATATATATTATATATATATATAGTATATATAGTATATAATTATAATATATATATATATATATATATATATATATATATTATATAATATATATATATATATATATATATATATTTATATATATATATATATATATTATATATTTTTATATATATATTAGGGATGGGCCGGATAGTGAATTAGCGGATAGCCGATACGCAGATATCCGGCCGGATATGGATAGTGAATAGCGGAATATCCGGCGTCTGTTCTAACTAGCGTTGGGCAGGGTGACTAAATAAAAAATTTTTTTTTTTTTTTTTGCTCATCGTGGTAGTAATACAGTTTTATTTAGATTATCTTAATTCTATAGAGTTCTTTAATTATAACCATTTTATCAATTATTTTAGAAAATGTTCTTAAATAGAATTTTAAAATTGAAAATGCGAGTTTTTTTAACTTTGTTTTTAATGAAAAGTTTTGAACAGATTTTAATTTCATATCTTTTTCAATGTAAACATTTCAAAAAACAAGCTGTCACTGGCAAACTAAATTTTGTTCCAAACAGTGCATGGTGGTTAAATCGCTGGGCCTAACTTGGCCCGTTCATGCGCCCCATAAAATTGATGAAGGGGGAATTGGGCAACCATTGTTATTCTTATTTTATGTAGCCTATTATTATTGACATTTTTATTACGTATACTTAATTTAAATATAATAAAGTTACTTATATTAGGTAAAATTAAAATAAAAATTGAAATTTATATGGAAAATAAGATGAATTCAAAAGTGTCAAAATTTGTCCCACGAATGGGTTGAATTGGGCATACACATTTTTATTTTATTTTAATTTATCTTATTGAAATTTTAATTACTTATTACTAATTTTAATATATAACAATTTTCTATATTAAGTAAAAATTAAATATAAAATTGTATTTATCGCATAATGAGGAATGGTATCAGCTGTAAACACAATTTCTTTCGACTTCTCCACTCCCCGTAGAACAAATTATTTTATGTTGGAGCTCCTCTCATGTGGGTAACTGGCAAATGAAATCGCGACTAGAGAGGCCAAATGGCGCGCCGCTCTTCTTCGAGTTGTTCCAGGTACGCTCCCGATGCCATTCGACAAGGCGTCCCATACACTGATTACAATGTCCTGCTCTCCGACAGGGCTTTCGATTTTGTTGGCAAGAGTGCTGGACGAGTGATCGGCGGGAAGGAAACTCAGAAAAAAGCCGGAACATGGTGAGTGGTCTTCCTTCCACAGACGAAAGCGCTTACATGAGGTGATACTTTGCACGCCTCGTATTGGCCCACACTAATAATCACTCAGTCATTTATGTCAACGAGACCTCCTCCCATTTGGCAATTTTGCCGTCGCCCACAGAGAACCAGCAATCTGTTCATCATATCTCATTGATTGTTCCATCTGGACCCTATTGCTGTCGTTATTTTCTACTTAGTGCCATAAATCACCTTGCATAAAAGATTATCACCATATCTTATCTGAATCTTCCTACTTTAGTAACTCTATTTTATTGTATCTTCAAGAAGTGAATATTTCTTTATAGCATTTGATTTTGTTATGTAATCTTATAGACTATTAACAATGCAAGGATAAAAATTTTTATTTGTTTTTATTTATTTTGACTGACTGAATATTCATTTCACACCAATCAAATCTTTCTTTGACATTTGAAACATATATATGACAGGGCCCTCCCATGGTGCTGATTTTTCAGCCAAGTATGGCCGCTTTTGTGAGCCGTGGGGGGTCCTGTACACTAACTCAAAAAAAAAAATAAATAAAAAAATAAAAGAGGAATTAAAAAGATGGCCATTCACGCCACAATGGTGGTCCGATTCACGCCTCCAAGGTCAGGCTGAATAAGCTTTAAATTTAACTTTATAAAACTATGATTATTTGAATTACATTATTATTCTTTTTTGTGTGCTTATGACCTACTATAGGGGCTTGATTTTCAGAAAAAAAAAATCCAAAAAGTGTAATAGGGGGAAAGTGGGGAGACGAAGTTACACCTAAAGTGGTCCAAGTCACCACCAACCAACGCTATCCGGGATTATATATATATATATTATATATATATATATATATATATATATATAATATTATATAATATATATATATATATATATATATTATATAATATATATATTATATATATATATATATATATATTATGGCCATACCTCGAATTTAGGTGCCCCCTGTATCTAAAAAAAACACACTATATCTACAAAAAAACTTAATATATTTTTGAATTCAGCTTACATTGTAATGCAGAACTAAAAAAAAAAATTAATAATTAATTAATTTTAATAAATAACTCAAAAAAATATTATAATCGTACGTTCCAACTTAATTTAAACATGATAACCATAAAAAATAAACGTTTTTGCCTTATATCTTTTTCAATTACTTTAGGGGAAACTAACTAATAATGGCAAAAAAATAACAACAAAATAAAAAAATAAAAATTAAGTTA
>JABUQX010011502.1:0-20000 GCA_015478945.1 Trachelipus rathkii | reverse complement strand
CAAGCATATACAGACTTCATAGATCTAGATTTTCTCTCCTTTTCAAAAAGCTGATTTTCCTCTCATCACAAAACTTACACACACAACTTTAAATAACACAATTTTAAAAGCATCTAGAAAATATCCCACATGGCCACAACAAACAATTCAAACCTCACTCTCACCAGAAATCAACACCCTTTTTAAACAAAGAAACTCCTCAGACCAAATTAACAACTGACTCGAGATCAATTAACTAAGTCCATAGAACTGGCAATAGAATAAACATTAATCGACTTAACTTCAGAAAAAAAATTGAAATGGTTTAATTCAAACACTAAACACAAGACCAAGACCAACAAAACAATAAAATTTTCCCATTCAATAAAAATCAACACTAACCGCACTCCACATCAACAAAAGCCACAAAATATTTGTAAAAAAAAAAATAACTATAAAATTGCTCAGGCCCTAAAAATGCAATATTCCTTCAGTATTCAAAAATTAGGCCACAAGCCTACTGACAGACAAATTATTAAACAGCTTTAGAAGGTTAAAAACGCAATTAAGAAGACCGTCGCCCCACCTCCGCCATTCACTCCATAAAGTTCTCAAATGATTAAAACCTTAAAAACCTCACAAGCAGTAAGGACCTGACGCATATTTCCAATATTTGCTCTCAAACACTTAGGAACCAATGCTATTGCAGCCCTAACACAAATATTTAACAATTGCAATGGCAACCAACACGCTTCACCTTTATGGAGCAACGCACATATGTATAATACCATATTAAACAAGTGAACGCCTATTATACCCAGCTTAGTGGCGACCGTGTTTCATTACTCCTATATAATATCCAAGTTCCAAGTGTTTGAAAAAATTTTTTTTAATCCTCATTTGAATTTTCGCCCCCCCTTATTCCTGCTATCACTCGAGTGGTTTTCGACAAGTACTCTACTCCACTCCTAACTGATCTCATAGAACACATTCATAGGTTTTAACCACCTCCGCTCCTTGAAGTACTCTCTTTATAGGGCATAGACATCAACAGGCATTTGATATAGTCCCCTGTCACCTTTTAATAGACAGTCTTAAACACAGATATAACCGTCAAAGTAAAAAAATAATAGGACAATAAACAATAATAGGACACCACTCCTCCTGTTCATACAAATTTTATAATGGAGTCCTCAGGGAGCCATTCTTTCACCTACACTCTTTAACCTATTTATGCATGACCTCCCTCATCCCACTTTCCCTTCTACAAAAATTAAGTTATGCTGATGATCTAACAATCACAGCTCAAAATCCCTCTATAAACATAGCATGCAGAGAACTGCAACAATATATAAGAAACTGGAACAATGGATTAAGACAAACAGAATGACTGCATCACCTCAAAAATCCATTATTACCTTACTCACCCCAGACAAAATAGAATCAAACATCCTCCCAGCAATAAACAACCCACCATCCTAAGTTTGACCTTTGATACACGTATGACATTCACTCCCCACATTAACAATATCACTTCAAGAGCCACACAAATTAAATGCACTGAAAACACTAACAGGAATAAACTTTGACCAACATAAAGAAGCCCTCACAATAGTTATACCTAGGCAATACCTCCACCCCTTCCTAAATTATGCATCACCTGCCTTGGTCCCCACAATAACACAGTCAACATTCAGAAATTTAGAAACTGGGCAAAAAAAAGCCTCAGATAACAATAGGCTGCCCTTCACTCCATTGCCCATCCATCACTTACTGAAACAAAAATTCTCCTTTAAAAAGCACATCTTGACATGATAGGCTGTTCAATTTACAGTAAATACTCAATAGATTCACCCCAGCATTAAATTATTACAACACCGCCTCATAGATGCTGAAACATATACAACTATGCTTCCACCTCACCTCCAGATACCCCCATACTAAACACATCCACCACCCATTAACTCACATGAACGGATCACCACATATCCAAATAACACCATACTCCAAAGACAATCCACCCAGAATATCCCCTCTGGCACAACCTGTGACCATCAAACCCGCCTTTAATGTACTGTCTCCGCTCTGGCCACCATGGCCTCCCTTTAAGAATGCAAATATAAATTAATAAAACACCCTCGTCCCCACTGTCAAAGATGTCTTTCCCAGACTAACGATGACTCAGGACATACTAAACATCTGAGACCTTAATGCTGACATCAGACACAATTTCAGCACAATTATTTTAATGACCTCTTTTCCCTCCACTGCTGTGTCGCACAATTATCTTGAGTGGCCCATTTCTCATAGGAGAGTATGGGGGACTACAAAGCGTGTTGTTTATATCATATATATAATATATATATATATATATATATATAATATATATAATATATATATATATATATATATATATATATATATATATATATATATATATATATATAATATATATATATATATATATATATATTATATATATATATATTATATATATATATATATATTATATATATATATATATATATATATAATATATATATATATATTATATATATTTATATTTATATTTATATTTATATTTATATTTATATTTATATTTATATTTATATTATATATATATATATATATATATATATATATTATATATATATATATATAATATATATATATATATATATATATATATATATATATATATATATATATATATAGTTTTTGACTTTTATTCATTCTCTTCCCTTTTTAATATAGTTCTGCCTATGATAACCATACAAAAACAAAGGTTGCCATAAAGAAGATTCTCCATTTGAACATCAAACATATTGCCAAAGGACCCTTCGAGAAATCAAGATTTTAACTCGATTTAAACATGAAAAATGTAGGTTTATATAACTATAATATATATATATATATATATTATATATATATATATATATATATATATATATATATATATATATATATATTATAATATATATATATATATATATATATATATATATATATATATATATATATATATATATATATATATATATATATATATATATATATAATATATATATATATATATATATATATATATATATTTTTTGTGTAACAGCACTATACATAAAATAGTATATACTATTATCTCCGATCATTTGCTTGAAAATAATTGAGCTAAATTTCTAAACTGACATAGAAGTACCGAGGTTCATGGTTTGGTTAAAAATTACCCTATCTATAATAAAACCTTAATTGTTTGAAAGTCTTTCAAATTTTCTGCCCTATGGCTTTGTCTCTCTTGCTAATCTTTGATTTAAATTCATGTCATATATTTATTTCATAACTATTGACTATTCTAGCTCTAAATTGAGCACATTCTCGTTTTCCTTTCTCAAAAATCATTATCCAGGATGATTTCACCATTAACCACTGCTGATGGCTTTTCCATATTCCTGAAGACGCAGCTAGTGTTCATCTTCTATTGTTTCTCTGTAGATACTTTTGACCAATTAGTTCAACACCCTACTTTTATTCTTGATAATTTTATAAATGCACCTTAAATACTAGACCTTTTCTTACTTAACTTTCTAGCCATTTGTTTTATACTTTTGTAATTCTTCCTTTTCTTGGCTCCTTCAACCATCTTCTTATCTCTGTATTCTGTTCAATCTCTCAAACCTTTCCACAAAGATTGCTCATTCTATTGATGAGGAGACATTTTGCTATGATTATTTAGCTGAAAACTGGTTGATCCTCAATCATACTTTTTTTTTAACTGATTTGTAATAGAGGTGTATATTCTATTTTCTTTCCTTTCAATAATTAAATTTTAAACCTTTATTTAACTCTGCATGCTGTTCTTTACAGGGACTATCTGCATTCTGGAATTGCTGTAGTCTATTAAACGAGTGTAAACTATCAATTAAATTAAAATAAGTTAAACTGCAGTATAATTTTGACAAAAAATTTGTTTAACAACCAAAATTTATTTCCTTGCATAGAATAAGTTTAGGTCATGGTTTCTGATTAACTCCAGATCTATAACAAAAAAAAAAAAAAAAAAAAAAAAAAAAAAAAAAATAATGATAGTACTCAATTTTTGCACTTGTCAATTTATTTTTTTGTATTTAAAAGTTAAGAAAGTAAAAAAAAATTTTTTTTTTTTTTTTTTTTTTTTGTTATAAAGACTTTTTGTATAGGCTCTTAAATCACTCTCATCTTAAGAAAGAAGTAAAAATCAATTTATTTATTTCTATATGGGACGATTAATCGTCATCGTCATCGTCATCGCAAAAATCGGCATATTTTTTTTACATCGTCATCGTCTATCGTCATCGGCAAATTTCGCCGATTATTTTGCCGATTAATTGAACAAATACTAAGAATTTTGAATAATATTAAAACTCAATAATAATAATAATAATAATAATAATAATTTTATATAATATATATATATATAATATATATATATATATATATATATATATATATATATATTATATATATATATATATATATATATTATTATATATATATATATCTATACCGTATATATATATATACTTTGGCCACTTTCAAACTTTCTTTGCAAATATTAGAAAAAGTTTTAAAGTTAAATGAGATATTACACACTCAAAATATGGAACTGTATTAGGACTATACATACCTTGAATATTTTCTTGATCCATGCAGTAGTTTTTTCACAATGTCAAAAAAATAGGGTGGCTAAAGTTACCCCATGCATTGGGGCTATTTTGGTCAGCTGAAGTTTCTTTGTATTAACTTATAAATAAATTTAAGATTTCTTAATCCTACTTTGGGGTTACATTGGCTATTCCTTAAGCTAGGGATCCTTAATATTAATTTTGTTATTTACATTTTTTTTTCTAATTTTATATATCAAAAAAGACGGGTTCTTAGAAAACCCATTCCATAAATCTATTTAAATTAAAAAATATATATATGTAACGTATATATATATAATAACATGCATACATAGGCATAATGTAACTAAAAAAATTATTAAAATTAACCCCCAAATAAGGTAAAAAATGGTAAAAATAATTTGGGTTGCTTTGGCCACCCTGCAAAAGAAGCCCCACCCCCCCTGCCAAAGTAGCCCCATTTTAATTTAAGGTCTGTAGCTTCTAAACTATGAACGCTGATTAATCAGGCATTCTATGCTCCCTTCCTAAGATGCTAAAGAGTAACATACATGAAAGCCATGTTTGTATGTCTTCCCAATTCTTCTGGGTGAACCTTAACAAAATGACTTCATTTTTCACGATTTTTCAACTACATTTTCTCAGTAGTAAAACAACATTTTTATTTTGTTATTTCTGACACCTAATGGTTCATTTTAGTAGTCAATTTTACTGGCTTTTAAAGAAAAAAAAAATTAAATTTCCATCCTTTCTAGAAAAAAAGTTATGAACCATGAAAGCCATATAGGTGAAAATGTCCAAAGTAGCCCCGGTGGCTAAAGTAACCCCAGTTTACGTTATATATATATATATATATATATATATATATATATAATATAGTACTTAGTTATGATATCCCTTTTGCTTATGGTATGTATGACATTCCCAGTGCCTAATGGTTTCGCCTTATCTGTTATGCCGTTTTCTGGAAAATGCTGATGATTTTAGGGGTTTTGGGCCCCAAAAAGAAATGATGACGATTGGAGGTTTTTGGCCCCCAAAAAGAAAGTCTGAAAGTAAAAGGAATTTACTTTACTTTCTTGGATAATGTAATAAAATGAATTTAGTATAAGCTATTAAATGAATTGAATTTAATTTAACTGAATTGAATTTAACTGAAAAGTTATTATATCATATTGAATTGGTTATATGACGAAAAAGTGTATACAACTTACTCTCAAACGTATTAATAAGCGTTATATCAGTAGAGAACTTTCTTTCTTGTTTGGTCTGATAAGTGATTTGGAATTAGTTCTTTTCCTACAAAGATGATGTTCAATAAGTATCTTTTAAGAACATGAGCTTATTTCAGCATGTACAAATTAAATAGTATTGACAGACTGACCGAATGAAAGTAATGCAAAGTATGTACTAATTGATGAATTAATTACATGATTAAACATTTAGTAAATAAATGAATGTATGTGACAGAATAAATTTAACTCACGTTTCGACGATGAATAAGTCCTTGGTTGAAAAGGTTCCAAGCTTCCAAGTAATTTATTATCCTCGTGACCTACTATTCCATCTACTAACTATTATATCAAAACATAAACTATAAAAATAAACTGTTACTATTTAATATATTTGTACTATATCAAAATCTGCTATATCAGTCTGGAAAGACAAAGAAAATTAATACTTCACATTCAGGAGACAACAATGTTATAAGACATAATTAAAAATGAAATAAATAAATAAATAAATCCTATTCTAACTCAACTCGGAGGGTATAGAACTCCCCCTTACATCCCCCCGCACCAAATCTACGCCTCCACCCCGTTTTGTTCGAACAGGATGTTTCGAAGCGCAGATCTAGGCGAAAAGATGCACTAATCCCTAATTGTTTGTGTCCTGAATGTTTCCGAAAAGATTTGAAAAACCAAAGTTAATGAACCATTGCAGGAGGAATGAAAGACAGAAACAGGATTGATACTGTTATTGAAATCAGGTAATAAAGTTTAACATAATTGAAAATGTGATTCTGGTCATATGTTCATCTCATCTTGGAAGGATTGATATACAAGATATACAAGGCAGAGTAAAGCCTTCCGATAATATAGAATAACATACATCATCCATAATTGAAAATGGCATTCCGTAATCTTATTCATCATAAAGTAGAAAATAAACGTGCTTTATCACAGTATTAAACTAACAAAATTTGTACTTTAGTTGCTTTAGACCAATTTGTCTATTTGAGAGGTTGAGAATACACATCTCTAATTCTGTTTATGAGATATGACATCAGCTTCAATGTTTTAGTCTCTTTGAAGATGGATGTATACAGTGTCTAAGACAGATTGTTCTTCTTCAATAACTTGTCTAAATTTTCGAAAGAACTGTCTTCGGCTAGATTGATTCATATTGCGGAAATCGACTTGTTCGATAGCCAGCCTGACACTAGATCTAATGACTTTATCATAGTAACTTTCTAATAACTGATTAGGTCGATTATCGATTGTAAAAGTGTATGGGTTAGGTGCTGATCTACGTTGTTGCAATATGGAAGAAACCAGGAATGGTCTTGAGACACGTGTTACCATTTGTGGAACATAAGGTATGGGTTCTTCTTGTACAATGCGTTGTTGAGTATTATCTGATTGAATTAAAGAGTTTGCTACTCCATCACTTTCCATCACTCCATCTGTCGTATTATCAGAATTGAGGGGTTCTGCGCCCGACTGTATTTCCATATCTGTAGACTGTGCAGACGTCGAAGGTTGTGGTTCTGTTCCAATTTGTACTATAGCAGATGATAATACTTGTTCCCTTTCTCTGCTTTCTGTTTGAGCTGGTTGGGTAATTGAGGGATTAGAAGAATGCACTTGAACCGGAGGTTGTTCTGGCCCATTCAATAACAATCTCTTATATTTTCCCATAAAATTTTTGAGAAACTGAAAGTTGGCGTGAAGCCCATCGGAAATCATTGGGGAATTCAAATATAATCTCTGTTTTTTCAGATAAAGACTGTGTGGTGTACCTTTGAAATCATGATCATCTTTAGTGAGGTGGTAATAGTTATTTAAAACATGGTTACCACGTAAACAATGTTTACCTAACCATTTGTATTGCGAATACGCCAGATCTTCGAATTTCCGATAACTTTGACAAGAATGTCTCCTCATAGAATAAGGATTCAATTCAGGGTCTGTTTTCAGATAATCTTTGTAATCATCTCCCCAAGCTCTGGTAATACGCATTTGGTTATAAGTGTAGAGATCTTTAACAGCCGGTATAATCAGGTACACACGTACTGCAGGGTTTACTTCTCTTGCTTTTTTTGTAATATTGTCCATTATTTTGGGAACATCATTGATGGAAAAATCTTTACGAGGAGCAAATACAGTAGTCTGGTTTTGGCCATTCTTGATCGTTTTACGTTCCCAGGCTAAAGGGGTTAAAGCCCATAAGAGGACTATGTCAATTTCTCTGGTCATAAGGTGGACTAACCGATCGAAACATTCTTCAATGCATCTTCCAGAACGTATGTCTGTTTGCACATTCAGGTTATACTTGTCCTTCAGGTACTTCTGATTCTTTTCAAATATGACTAATTCACTTGCTCCAATTGCAAGTAAGGTAAGCATCGTGACTGTAAAGAACAATATACATTTATTATAAAATTTTTCACAGTGGAGCAACCAGCAAATTTAAATAATTTTGACTAATTAACAACAACTTTGAATGGTTTAAGGGTAAGGGGTGTGAATTATCAATTTCTTATTTAATTCATTAAAAGATTAAAAAGCAAAGAATAAAAAGATTTGGGGAATAATTAATTATTCTTGATTCTACATTTACATTTACATGTAGGTGCTGTTATCATTTATGTTAAAACAAAATCTACGTTATAAGCACCACCAGCAATCTGGCACAAATCAAAACGATACAAAGAATAAAATAAATGTTAGTAAGCTGTGTTAGTGTTTGAATTGAATAGATTAGTACATATACTCAAAAGAATGGTACAAATTGCTAACAAAGGGATATCTAAAAGAGATGATATCCATAAAGAAAATTTTCTTAGGAAATTTTATTGACAACTTGAAAGTTTGATGTACAAAAATACATCATAACATTTAATATTAGCAACTTGTAAGCGCATCCTTAGATAGAATTTACTATGTCTGGTGTGATCAGTGAAGCTGCACGTCGTGAATGATTTGTAATGTAATTTGTTTACCTTTAATATTTATGACTTTGTGAGTGAGTGTGAGTGAGTGCTATGACAAACTTAATTAATCCCATTCCCACATTTATTAGATGTTAATTTCTTAATAAAACCTTTGAACTTAGAGCAAACTAGAACAAAACAAAACGCGCATTCACGAAGTTACTTTTGAAAATTACAATTACTATTACTATCCTGCGCCTGTACATAAGTAAGAGTCTGCTACACCCGCTTCACCTGTTCAACGTGATAAGTGATTGGGTTCGAATTTCTTCTATTCGGATAATCTAACTTTTACTGCTTCATTTTATGGGAATTCGGGTATATTCTTTATTCCGGTAATCATTACAACTTAAAAATCATTTTTATTTACAATTTTGACTATTTTACTGTTCTCTACATTTTTGGTCTATTCCGCCTAACATACTCTAAGGGACTAGACATTATGTATGGCAAGTCGATTGCACGGCCTAAACGTCTTGTGAATGGTTGATTACTCACATTTGCGACAGTACTAAATGGATTGTCAACAACAGGGACAACCCTAAATTCAGCTCCATCTACATTATTCGGTGTTCGAATTATCTCCCCCAAAATAGTATAAATAGGAGGACTGGTTTCCGTCGGTGATATTGCAGACAGCATATAATTTTGGTTATTAAAAGACAATAAAGGTGACGGGAGATTCATAGAAGATTGACTAAACCCCGAAAAATCAGCAGTTCCCGAAGTATTCACATTTGTTTCAGTGGATCTCTCATGACCATTCCCAGACCTCTGTGACGCATCACCAAGAGTAGCAATATGTGAGGCTTCAGTAAGTGGAGGGGTGTGTTTTGACCCAAGAAATGAATCTAAAAAAGATGTTCCTGGGAAGCCCTCGAAAGTATGGATTTCCACTGAATCAGGGTTTATTCTCGAGGATAGAGTGGGATCCCCTGTGACATGGCTAATAGTGATATATTTGTCTGAAGAGTATGATTGAGACAGCAAATCATGGGAATGTGTATATACACCTTGATAATCCATTGAAGGTGAATTAGTATAAGATATGGTCTCACTAGTATTAGTGTCTGGAGTCCGAGTTGGAATATTGTTAATTTTTTCAGGTTTTCCTATTATATGGGATTGCTCCTTGAAAGAAATTCTTGTGGGTTCATGGGACGAGGGCAACATAAGTTCAGAACACTTCCGGTTGATATTATTCGTCCTTAAAGCCGAAACTTCACTTAAGGGATGTGGAGATCCCATGTTGGGATCATTAAGTTGCGCAATTTCCCCCAAAAGCTTTGGTAATCTCAGATATTCATCCACAGACATCGGATTACAGTCAACAAAACCCTCAAATTCTTGTTCTTCTTCATCTGTTTTCCCAACTCTAGATTCCCTAGCCACTCCAGAGTCAGAGACAGAGAGTGGAGTATCATCCGGGATGTTGGTGACTTCAACATCATCTACCTCATCTTCTTCATTGAAAAACCGATTTCGAATTTCTTTGTTTCTAGACAAATATTTTTTTAGATAGGTAGGGATCTCGATCCACCCTCGTAAGTGCGAAAAGTGGACTTTCTCGAGTCTATTCAAATGATGGTTAGATCTTCGGATAAGATAAGTCACTTGATTTTCGTTTACCTCAATTATTGTATATGGACCTTCCCATTTATTTTGAAACTTTTGACTAGTACTGTGACCAGTATGGATTACCTTTTTTGCCACCAATTGTCCCTTTTTAAAGGGTTTGAAGTTAGGACTTCCATCTTTCCAATATTGAGGAAAGGCATGGGAATCCTGTGTATGTGACTTCTGTAAAAGAAACTCAGACGGAGACATTTGTAATGCGCTATGGGAAGTATTGTTATAAATAAGGATTGAGGAAGCAAGTTCCTCATCCCAACTGGTAGGTTTCTCAAGGACCAGGCATTTTAGCAATTGAATTAGACTACGGTTGAATCGTTCGCATATGCCATTGCTAGCCGGATGGAGTGGTGAAGTGCGAATATGTTTAATATTATATTCTTGAAGCACGAGTTGAAAATTTTGTGAAACGAATTCGGTACCATTATCAGTCAGAATTCTTGAAGGTACCTTTGGAAGAAATGGTAGTACTTGGTGCTTCAACTTCTGGGAAACTGTATGACTGGTTTTATTTGATAAAGGGACCACGGAAACCCACTTTGAGAAATGATCTATGAGCACCATGCAATACTTGTTGCCAGCCATGGTTTTTGGGAATTGCAGCAAGTCCATTGCACATAGATCAAATGGGTGGTTTGCTAAGATTTTAAGCATTGGAGGTGTAACTAGAGATGAATAAGTTTTTTGTGTTTGACAAATAGGGCAACATCGCACTACATCCGAGATGACCTGGTTAACCCTAGGGTGCCAAAAATGCTTATATAACAGTTGGAGAAGCTTATTTCGCCCGATATGGGCACATGTGATATGTAGATTCAGAACAATTTGAATGAGAAATTCAAATGAAATGACGTAAAGCCTTTCCCCTGTTCTCACTTGATAATATAACATCTCATCTTCTAGTACTAATTTCGACCTATATGGTTTATATTTACTTACTTTTGACCAAAGCCCATTATTATTAAAATCAGATAATGCCTTTTTAACTAAAGTCAATTCTCGGTCCTTGGCCTGATTATCCAATATGTCGATTTCATTGATATTAGTATCAGAGATGATATGTTCATAATTCACTTCAATTGTGTGTATCTGTGGCTGTGTTTCGCGTCTGTAGCTAATACCTGTGGCAATTACTTTTAATTTGTTGTTTTCACGACGAACTAGTTCTTTTAGAGTTAAATCTGGTAATAGTTCATTTTCTCTCAATGCACAAGTGCCTAGTATAAGCGCATAGTTCATAACTTCCTGAGGGACTATGAAAAATGGGGTTGGTTTGGTAATAAACCCACCCTGAAAATGTAATTGCAATTCTACATAATGTTCTATGGGAATCCTATTGTTTTTGCCAAAACCGCTGATAGCCCTAACTTGAACATCGGCTGAAGGCAACAATTCTACTTTACCCATTTGAGAAACAACAGCTGAATTAACTAAACTAACACCCGCCCCACTATCAACCAAACAATCATACTTGGTGGTGAGGGCTTTATCCAAGGCCACACAAACTATTAGTGGATCTATATCGGCCTGGCATAAGTTTACATTCACGACCATGTTATCATCTAGAATCTCTGTGGCGTCTGTGTTTATAAAATCGACATTGGTGGGGGAATGATCTTCAGTGTCGGGTATATCATGAACCAGAGTTTCACCAAGATCATTCGGTTGTATTTTGTTATTCTCCACAAGTTGGCTCAAGCTTGTGGAGAAGACCCGTTTAACTGATTTACACTGTTTTCAGTCTCACCCTCGCATTGTCCGTCATAGTGTGATTTGTTACACCAACCACAGTTTTCTATATAATTCTGTCTAGGGGGTACACTGGTCCGATCGTTAGACTGTAGCTGTGTTTCTGCTGTGTCAACCACCGATAAAGAATAGGTTTTCTGAACACCAGAAGCCTGCTTAGGGGAAGAAAGTGTTTGTGGATCAGACCTTTGACTTGTGTTACTCGGAGGTGCTCGATTGGGACAATTTATGCCAGCGTGAGGGCCCTGACAAAATGGACAACTTTTGCAAGTGCTTTTAGGAGATTGTGGAGGGGATCTAGTAAATCTACACTCATCTCTCACATGTCCCTTCTTTCGGCAATAACTGCACACCCCCAAATATTTGAAACAGTCCCTCATGATATGACCATCCTTATCGCAATAATCGCAATGCAAGTCTTCTCTATTGGGAGAACGTGCCTGTGTCGGAATCCGGTTGTTGTTGTTCCGGTTATTAGGTGTACCTTTCGACCGATCGGTGTTACTGGGTGTGCTGTGCTGCTTCGCAGTTGTTTCTACTCTGCTTTTATTCTGATTATTCTGGTAAGTGGTATTGTTTTTAGCACTATCTTTCAAAACTTGTGCCCAACTAGGTTGAATAGTGTCAATTCTAATAGTCTGATCAAGGTTTGTCTTAGTCTGATTAAAGTCTTTAGGAATGTCATGAGATACTGGTCTCTCGTTCTGAGTTCTTACATTCTTTGTAAGGTCTCGGTCATACGAGTCAGCTAAATTTACTATTTTCTCCCATGATACCCGAATTGATGAATCTGTTTCTTGTTGAATCAAGTATTCACGTAATTTTGTCTCTACATATGGTGGAAGGCTGAGTAAGAAAGCGTTCCGGAGGGACTCATGCTCGCGCATGTCAAGGCCATGGTAAGCCTTTCCAGCGAGTTGCTCAAGTCTCAGCGCGAACATGTGTACACTTTCCTTTGGTTCTTTGATAGCAGAATGGTACGCTTGTAACTGATATTCATTCTTTCTTTTTTCTTCTTGATGATACCATTTCAGTAAAGTGTTTTTGACTGAATGGTAATTTCTATCACTTTTAATTATCAGATTATACAGGGTAAGAAACGATCCTTCCAACTGTCGACCTAATAGTCTCAGCCACTGAGAATAAGCACCAGGATAATTCAAGTCACAAAAAGCCTCGAAATCTGAAAAGTATTGTAAAAGATTCTGATCTGCTTCATATTTGTACTTTCCAGGATCGAGTACCTTTTTCTTTTGTGCATTCCTTGCTAATTCTGTTAATAACAAAACCGCCTGGGCTATTTGTGCTATTTGTTGTTGTATGATATTCACTTGTGGATTTCCATTATGGGGTACAATATTTTGATTCGGATCAGAGGAAGTTGGGAAATTTTGAAAATTAGGAACATTACGGGGATTTCTATCTTCTTCAAACTGATTAAAACCAGCTACTGAAGGTATGGGGTAATTAATAGACATATTAGGGATTGGAGGAGGTAAAACTGTACTGCTATGATTTGGAACAAAGGGATTTGAATAAGTCACAAAGTCTGTTGTTTCAGTGTGTTCGTTATTTACAGTCAAGTGGATACTATTTTCAGGTGCCGGTATACTCGCCATAGGTGAACATACGGGTGAACCCAAATTGACTAAATTTTGATGATTCGTAAAAAGTGAGTCAATATTTGATATTCTATTTATATTAGTGGATACATTTCCAACATTTAGCGGCTGGTTCTGTAATAAAGTGGATTGAGCCTGCAATGCGGACATTGCTCCATTCAAATTTCCGATTATATTTTGAACTTGACCAAGTGGAACGGTAGCACCAGACTCTCCCTGATGCACAAGTACAGGTTTAGGAGACTCTTTTGTCTCTGTATCTTGCAAATCAAAAAATTCAACTAATCTAGCTTGGTTGGATTGAGGATCCATCGTTTTTGCAAATTATCCCAAAAAACAAAAAAAATCTGTGTGAATATTCAGTTAGAAAGTGTAATATAAAAAAGAAGATTCTGTATTTGAATAAAGCAATATTATTTATTCTTTGTAACTCGTTATGAAGTTGCTTTTTCAATTCAATACTGAAATAACTTATAATTTCAACTTTGAAGAAACAATCCAATTTTATTCTTGTGATTCTTTCCACGTAAATTCAATTCTCTCTTATGTCTTAATGTATTTAAACCAAAAAACACAGTTAAATGCAAGCCTGCGAATCTTTGCTTTATTTTCTCTATTTTATGGTCAATACTGTTGAATACTTTAATGGTTTTGACACAATTCGCTCTGGTCCCTGTTCGGGCGCCAACAATTTGCCATATGTATATATATATAAAGAAATAAATTTTAAGTTGTAAATTTCTTTCTTTATCCGCCTGCCTATTTTTGTTCTATCGTTTTGATTTGTGCCAGATTGCTGGTGGTGCTTATAACGTAGATTTTGTTTTAACATAAATGATAACAGCACCTACATGTAAATGTAAATGTAGAATCACGAATAGTTAATTATTCCCCAAATCTTTTTATTCTTTGCTTTTTAATCTTTTAATGAATTAAATAAGAAATTGATAATTCACACCCCTTACCCTTAAACCATTCAAAGTTGATAATGAATTTAATGAATTAAAATAAGAAATTGATAATTCACACCCCTTACCCTTAAATCATTCAAAGTTGTTAATTAGTCAATTTATTTAAATTTGCTGGTTGCTCCACTGTGAAAAATTTTATAACAAATGTATATTGTTCTTTACAGTCACGATGCTTACCTTACTTGCAATTGGAGCAAGTGAATTAGTCATATTTGAAAAGAATCAGAAGTACCTGAAGGACAAGTATAACCTGAATGTGCAAACAGACATACGTTCTGGAAGACGCATTGAAGAATGTTTCGATCGGTTAGTCCACCTTATGACCAGAGAAATTGACATAGTCCTCTTATGGGCTTTAACCCCTTTAGCCTGGGAACGTAAAACGATCAATAATGGCCAAAACCAAACTACTGTATTTGCTCCTCGTAAAGATTTTTCCATCAATGATGTTCCCAAAATAATGGACAATATTACAAAGAAAGCAAGAGAAGTAAACCCTGCAGTACGTGTGTACCTGATTATACCGGCTGTTAAAGATCTCTACACTTATAACCAGATTCGTATTACCAGAGCTTGGGGAGATGATTACAAAGATTATCTGAAAACAGACCCTGAATTGAATCCTTATTCTATGAGGAGACATTCTTGTCAAAGTTATCGAAAATTCGAAGATCTGGCGTATTCGCAATACAAATGGTTAGGTAAACATTGTTTACGTGGTAACCATGTTTTAAATAACTATTACCACCTCACTAAAGATGATCATGATTTCAAAGGTACACCACACAGTCTTTATCTGAAAAAACAGAGATTATATTTGAATTCCCCAATGATTTCCGATGGGCTTCACGCCAACTTTCAGTTTCTCAAAAATTTTATGGGAAAATATAAGAGATTGTTATTGAATGGACCAGAACAACCTCCGGTTCAAGTGCATTCTTCTAATCCCTCAATTACCCAATCAGCTCAAACAGAAAGCAGAGAAAGGGAACAAGTATTATCATCTGCTATAGTACAAATTGAAACAGAACCACAACCTTCGACGTCTGCACAGTCTACAGATATGGAAATACAGTTGGGCGCAGAACCCCTCAATTCTGATAATACAACAGATGGAGTGATGGAAAGTGATGGAGTAGCAAACTCTTTAACTCAATCAGATAATACTCAACAACGCATTGTACAAGAAGAACACATACCTTATGTTCCACAAATGGTAACACGTGTCTCAAGACCATTCCTGGTTTCTTCCATATTGCAACAACGTAGATCAGCACCTAACCCATACACTTTTACAATCGATAATCGACCTAATAAATTGTTAGAAAGTTACTATGATAAAGTCATTAGATCTAGTGTCAGGCTGGCTATCGAACAAGTCGATTTTCGCAATATGAATCAATCTAGTCGAAGACAGTTCTTTCGAAAATTTAGACAAGTTATTGAAGAAGAACAATCTGTCTTAGACACTGTATACATCCATCTTCAAAGAGACTAAAACATTGAAGCTGATGTCATATCTCATTAACAGAATTAGAGATTTGTATTCTCAACCTCTCAAATAGACAAATTCGTCTAAAGCAACTGAAGTACAAATTTTGTTAGTTTAATACTGTGATAAAGCACGTTTATTTTCTACTTTTTTATGATGAATAAAATTACGGAATGCCATTTTCAATTATGGATGATGTATGTTATTCTATATTATCGGAAGGCGTTACTCTGCCTTGTATGTCAATACTTCTTAGATGAGATGAACATATGACCAGAATCACATTTTCAATTATGTTAAACTTTATTACCTGATTTCAATAACAGTATCAATCCTGTTTCTGTCGTTCATTCCTCCTACAATGGTTCCTTAACTTTGGTTTTTCAAATCTTTTCGGAAACATTCAGGACACAAACAATTAGGGATTAGTGCATCTTTTCGCCTAGATCTGCGCTTCGAAACATCCTGTTCGAACAAAACGGGGTGGAGGCGTAGATTTGGTGCGGGGGGATGTAAGGGGGAGTCTATACCCTCCACGGTATGGCATAAATTCTTGTGCTATTTTAATCCTCATTTCTTTCATTTTAATTAATTAAATTCCCAGAAAGTTAAACTTGTCTATCTGTTTCATTGAAATTCTTTCTAGCCTAATGTTTACCAGATTTTGATATAGTACAAATATATTAAATAGTAACAGTTTATTTTTATAGTTTATGTTTTGTTGATATAATATTTAGTAGATGGAATAGTAGGTCACGAGGATAATAAATTACTTGGAAGCTTGGAACCTTTTTTCAACCAAGGACTTATTCATCGTCGAAACGTGAGTTAAATTTATTCTGTCACATACATTCATTTATTTTACTAAATGTTTAATCATGTAATAGGAAATTAATTCATCAATTAGTACATACTTTGCATTACTTTCATTCGGTCAGTCAGTCAATATTATTTAATTTGTACATGCTAAAACAAGCTCATGTTCTAAAAGATACTTATGGAATATCATCTTTGTAGGAAAAGAACTAATTCCAAATCACTTATCGGACCAAACAAGAAAGAAAGTTCTCTACTGATATAACGCTTATTAATACGTTTGAGAGTAAGTTGTACACACTTTTGTCATATAATCAATTCAATATGATATAATAACTTTTCAGTAATGTAACTTATATGTTTATATTTAAATTCAATTCAATTCTTAATAGCTTATACTAAATTCAATTAATTACATTATCCAAGAAAGTAAAGTAAATTCCTTTTACTTTCAGACTTTCTTTTGGGGGGCCTAAAAACCCCAAATTCTCAACAATATCAACAATAAATTTCTTTTTGGGGGCCAAAAACCTCCAATTATCAGACTTTCTTTATTGGGGCCAAAAACCCCAATTGTCAGCATTTCTTTTGAGAGGCCTAAACCTCCAATTTTTAAGTGAATTCTTTTGAGGCCATTATTTATTACCAGTTGCAATTTCTTCATTGCTTATTTTGAAAAAGAACTAAAATGTATTAAGATTCTTCATTATAGAATAGTAAAACACAGTAGGAGTAGTTAAAAGAATTTAACAACGTTGAAACTAGTCATTAAAGTACAAATATGAAGCAGATCAGAATCTTTTACAATACTTTTCAGATTTCGAGGCTTTTTGTGACTTGAATTATCCTGGTGCTTATTCTCAGTGGCTGAGACTATTAGGTCGACAGTTGGAAGGATCGTTTCTTACCCTGTATAATCTGATAATTAAAAGTGATAGAAATTACCATTCAGTCAAAAACACTTTACTGAAATGGTATCATCAAGAAGAAAAAAGAAAGAATGAATATCAGTTACAAGCGTACCATTCTGCTATTAAAGAACCAAAGGAAAGTGTACGCATGTTCGCGCTGAGACTTGAGCAACTCGCTGGAAAGGCTTACCATGGCCTTGACATGCGCGAGCATGAGTCCCTCCGGAACGCTTTCTTACTCAGCCTTCCACCATATGTAGAGACAAAATTACGTGAATACTTGATTCAACAAGAAACAGATTCATCAATTCGGGTATCATGGGAGAAAATAGTAAATTTAGCTGACTCGTATGACCGAGACCTTACAAAGAGTGTAAGAACTCAGAACGAGAGACCAGTATCTCATGACATTCCTAAAGACTTTAATCAGACTAAGACAAACCTTGATCAGACTATTAGAATTGACACTATTCAACCTAGTTGGGCACAAGTTTTGAAAGATAGTGCTAAAAACAATACCACTTCTCAGTATAATCAGAATAAAAGCAGAGTAGAAACAACTACGAAGCAGCACAGCACACCCAGTAACACCGATCGGTCGAAAGGTACACCTAATAACCGGAACAACAACAACCGGATTCCGACACAGGCACGTTCTCCCAATAGAGAAGACTTGCATTGCGATTATTGCGATAAGGATGGTCATATCATGAGGGATTGTTTCAAATATTTGGGGGTGTGCAGTTATTGCCGAAAGAAGGGACATGTGAGAGATGAGTGTAGATTTACTAGATCCCCTCCACAATCTCCTAAAAGCACTTGCAAAAGTTGTCCATTTTGTCAGGGCCCTCACGCTGGCATAAATTGTCCCAATCGAGCACCTCCGAGTAACACAAGTCAAAGGTCTGACCCACAAACACTTTCTTCCCCTAAGCAGGCTTCTGGTGTTCAGAAAACCTATTCTTTATCGGTTGACACGGCAGAAACACAGCTACAGTCTAACGATCGGACCAGTGTACCCCCTAGACAGAATTATATAGAAAACTGTGGTTGGTGTAACAAATCACACTATGACGGACAATGCGAGGGTGAGACTGAAAACAGTGTAAATCAGTTAAACGGGTCTTCTCCACAAGCTTGAGCCAACTTGTGGAGAATAACAAAATACAACCGAATGATCTTGGTGAAACTCTGGTTCATGATATACCCGACACTGAAGATCATTCCCCCACCAATGTCGATTTTATAAACACAGACGCCACAGAGATTCTAGATGATAACATGGTCGTGAATGTAAACTTATGCCAGGCCGATATAGATCCACTAATAGTTTGTGTGGCCTTGGATAAAGCCCTCACCACCAAGTATGATTGTTTGGTTGATAGTGGGGCGGGTGTTAGTTTAGTTAATTCAGCTGTTGTTTCTCAAATGGGTAAAGTGGAATTGTTGCCTTCAGCCGATGTTCAAGTTAGGGCTATCAGCGGTTTTGGCAAAAACAATAGGATTCCCATAGAACATTATGTAGAATTGCAATTACATTTTCAGGGTGGGTTTATTACCAAACCAACCCCATTTTTCATAGTCCCTCAGGAAGTTATGAACTATGCGCTTATACTAGGCACTTGTGCATTGAGAGAAAATGAACTGTTACCAGATTTAACTCTAAAAGAACTAGTTCGTCGTGAAAACAACAAATTAAAAGTAATTGCCACAGGTATTAGCTACAGACGCGAAACACAGCCACAGATACACACAATTGAAGTGAATTATGAACATATCATCTCTGATACTAATATCAATGAAATCGACATATTGGATAATCAGGCCAAGGACCGAGAATTGACTTTAGTTAAAAAGGCATTATCTGATTTTAATAATAATGGGCTTTGGTCAAAAGTAAGTAAATATAAACCATATAGGTTGAAATTAGTCCTAGAAGATGAGATGTTATATTATC
>JABUQX010011501.1:17500-24944 GCA_015478945.1 Trachelipus rathkii | reverse complement strand
TATATATAATAATATATGATATATATATTAATAGATATTAATATATATTATATATATATATATAATATAATTTATGATATTATATTAATATATTATAATATTATATTATATATTATATATATATATATATATATAATATATTAATATATTATAATTAAATATATATATATATATATATATAATATAATATAATACTATATTATGAAATATATAATATTAGTATATTAATATATATAATCTGTATAGTGAGGTAAAGTAGTTCACCGGCAGGGATTCGTGCCTTATCACCGACGAGTCGGCATGACCTCATCATAAACAGCGAGCAGAACAGTAAGAGAAATGTAATGGTATAGAATTAACAACAGGCGATTACAATTGTGGAGAGTTAGATATGACAGACTATAGATCAGTTAACAGAATCTTCTGGAGAGTTATATGAGTTAGGAATACAGTCTTGCTCAGCAGACTCAACCTTATACCTAGGTTATAAGGCGAAAATGGCTAAAAAATACATAAATTGGAACTTTCTGTACGGTGTATTTTGAGGTATAGTGGTGTTTATGAAAGGATCGCAAGTCCAATTTTTGCTATGTGCTGGTTATTTTATTTTATCTTTTGTATAGGTAATAATTTTTATTTTTTTATTTTTTTAAGGGTGTGACAGCTGAAGAGTAAAAGGAGTTACTTTCTTTTGGGGACACACGTTATAAAAGATCTATCTCTCATGGGAGAGCATGTATAATGCAATTACATGAGAGAGAGTGGTGCGAATACAACTGATCAAACCTTGAGTGAGAGTTTTTAGTATTCGCGTGACCCTAAGAAAAATAGAGAGAAGTGCCCGAATCTTCAGCGATACACCTTTGAGGTTAAAGGTCAATTGATACAGCGGCGGGTTATGTCTGGCTTGAATAGACCGGCGCGAAGGAATTAGAAAAAGAGACAGGCCTGAACAAGGATGACACAAGTACTAAAGTAATCAGTCTGATAAAAGGTGGTTTAGCTAGATGAGGCTCTTAGCCTCTTTACGTTTATCTCAATTTCCTATTACATAAAAAAAAAATTATAATTTGGAATCTTAGGGAATACACGTTCAGTTATAGCTCTAGAAAATGAGCAGAGAGCAGGAGAGAGACGAGGGAGGACAGACTTCAGAATGACGAGAAGTAGGAGAAGGGAGATTGAATGACGAGAGATGGACGCACGAGAGAGAGAGAGAAGAGTTAGAGATGATCAGGAGAGAGAAAGGAAGTTCAGAGCGGATGACGCCATGAGAGAGTGGAGAAGGAGAGCATAGAAAGAGAGAGGAGGAAGGAGGAAGAGAGAGAAGAGAGAGGAGAGAGAGAGAGAGGAGGGAAGGAGAGAAGAGAAAGAGAGAGAAGAAGAGAGAGGAAAGAGAGAAGAGAGAAGAAGAGAAGAGATTAGGAAGAAGGAGAGACGAGAGAGAGAGTACAGAGAGAGAAGAGAGAGAGAGAGACGTAGGAAGATAGAAGTAGAGAGAGAGAGAGAGAGAAGTGAGTTAGAAGAGAGAATATAGGAGAGAGCAGAAGAGCAAGGAGGATGCACACAGAGGATAGAATTGAGAGGAGAAGAGGAGGAAGAGAGAGAGAGAGAGAGAGAAGAGGAGAGAGAGGAGAGAGAGAGAGAAGGAAGAGAGAAGAGAAGATGTGAGGAGAGAGAGAGAGAGAGAAGGAGAGAGAAGAGAGGAGAGGAGAGAGACGAGAGAGAGAGAGAGAGGAGAGAGAGGAGAGGAGGTTTTAGAAGAACTCCATCTTGTGGGCTAGACTTCCTAGCTTCCATGGCGTCTAAAGTAAAGAAAATCCTGCGTCACCAATAACCTTATTTACGGCCAAAGGATCGAGAGTGCGTTGATAATTGTTAGAGATGAAAAGTTAAAGGAGAGACAGAGATATTAAAATAATAATAATTTACGAATACTGTTTATACACACGAGTTTTATCAGTAAGACATATTTCGCTGTGTTTACACACTATTACAATATAACTAATCAAAGAAAAGAAAAAAATTCATAAATACTTTCCGGACATTGACAGAGAAAATAGATAGTACGAGAGTAGCAGAATCGAATAAAGAAAGAGAAGAGTGAATGCAAGAGGCTCCAAGTATATTAAAACATTAAATTAAAAGTATAGAGATAAAAAGAAGCCACATGGGCCTATGGAGACTGTCCCAATCAACTAGAGTAACAACATGCTCGGTGGAACTGATGGCGAAAATCATTAAAATGAGCAACTATAAGATTGTATTGTGAAACTCGAAGGGTAATTATATAGACTGATTTAAATCCCCGAAAGGTGTAATGTTAATATATCCCTATAATATCTGAATTTAGACAACATAAATAGATTTACATTCTATTCGGGTTAGAAATACGAATATTTTGCTCAAGGGTTACTAAGAGTTTAAATTAACCAATTAAATAAAAATTCAATATATATATATATATTATAAAATATATAGATGGATAAATAAAGAGTATATAGCAGTGACCCCGGATAATATATAGTATATAAGTATAGTGACTAAGATATATATAAGGGTAATAGAGTAACTAGAGTGATAATGAGAAGTATATAGCGGTGCTTATAATATATAAGGTATATATAATATATATATATATATAAGGGATATATATAGTGATATATATAATTAAGTATATATAATAGATTATATATATATTATATATATATATATAAAACAATCATAGACGGGTAAAGCGGCAGTGACCCCAACTGCACACACATTTTTGAATGCTTTTGATGTAGGAGTTACAAGATTAATCTATCTTTTTTTAAATATATAATGCGCACCTAACGGGCATTGCCCATTCTATGGGGGGGGGGAAATATACTCTAGGTAATTACAACCTTGAATTCCGGATGAGGGACTGAACCCTGACCCTATGCCTCGCGACTCAGTTGCTCTCTCTATACCGTTTGTACCACGGTATAATTATTATTATCATTCAAAATTACGAAAAAGAAAGTTGTAGCCTAAATAAGGCCTTTTTTAAAAGTAAAAATGGCTTTTCCACTATAAAAAATATAGGTTAAATCTGGAGAAGCTCTATTCAATTATACTTACAAAACTCTCCACTAATATATAATAATAATAATAATTTTATTCTTTTTTTTCTTCTTCTTCTTCTAAATAATATTCTAAAGGTATACAATTTCTTTAAAAAATCTTTTTGACGAAGACAAAATGTGGTCGTGGCGATACTGTACAAGATTACCTTTGGACAAAAACACCCGATTGATTTTTCTTTCTTCACATACGCCTTTAGCACGATTACAGGTAATTTTCTATACCAAAAGAGGCAATATGGAACTATTATTTCCACGTGCGCTGCGGCCAATCGACAAATAAGATTAAATTTTGGGTCAAAGGTAAAATCTGATATGATATAATATATATATTAATATATAATATATAAAAGGGTATATATATTAAGATATATATATATATATATATATATATATATATTATATATAATATTATATATATAATATATAAATAAATATATATATATATATGGATAAAATAAATGCATGCTCGCATTAAAATTAATATAATATATATATATAATTATAGGGTATATATATATATATATATATATATATATATATATATTATATATATATCTATTAATTAAATAGTAATATATAATATATATATATAAATATATATAATATATTCCGATGTTCAGAAAAAAGAGTAATTAAATAAATATTTAAAATGATAATTATCTTATTTAATAATAAGGATGTGCTTAAAAATGAAAAATGTGTAAATTTATATAGTAAAATTTAGAGTAAATATCCAGTTCGCAATGGAAGAGAAGAATAAAGCTAACCGTAGAAGACGGGAACGAGCTCTCAAAATGAGAAATTTTCGCTACTTACGTAATTTTTCATATTTAAATCATCCATTAATCACGCTATAATAAATCAAACATTGCGTCTACTCTTGTACTCGAGCCGTGTGGTGCAATATATATATATATATATATATATATATATATATATATATATATATATATATAATAAACAATATATATATATATATATATATATAATAATATTATATATTATATATATGATAATAATATATCAGCAGTGGTGTGTGTATATATATATATATATATATATATAATCACACTAACAAACTACCAACCATGAAAACAACACAGCAATATACTAATACAGAATATTCAACCATTTTATAAGTAAAATAAACCAATGCACTTCAACAATCTGAAAACCACAAGACAGCTAAGAATAAAGCACCTTGAACACAATTCACCCCTTCCAACTCAACAACCTCCCCAAAATCACTCAAAAGCTACCTAGCTAAGGCTCAGACAACATTTTTGTACCATCTATCTAAATAAACACAAAGGACCCACCACCATCATAACCTAACTTAAGATATATATCCGTTTCATGCTCTGTAAACTTCTAGAAAAACTTATCCAGACAAAAATACAACAAATTAATAATACACAACACCATACTAACAACAGGTTCCAAAAAAATCACACACAATCTCCATAAATATAAACAACCTCAACAAATTATCCTCTCAAAGTCATTCTCATAAATATTAATATAAACAAAGCCTCTGATACCGTCCCCAGACACATCCTCACACAAATATTCTGAAGTTCTCAATGTCCAAAAATTAAGAAAAAGTAAATCTCCAATTTCCTATAAGGCTGCGCAACAAAAACGTCAAACAAACATCTCATCTCCAGAACAGTCCACCAAACAACCTCATTAACTGCACATACGCCAAAGATATTTAACTCCCAAAACATAATTCACAATTGCCAGGCTGAGATCAGATAACTACTCAAACTTGCAATAATTCAAGCATTGACTTGACATAAAACACTCCATCTCCGACAAGTTTAAGACTCTCACATGAAGCAGAGAACACATACAGGAATACATTCTGAGATGACCTTCTCTCACCTCACACTACACAACCTCTTTCATATCATCTCTGAAACCCCTAAGGCTATAACCAGTGGACGTAGTTGACTTCCAAACTGCAGCATTCTCCTCTAACCATTATATATATATATATATATATATATATATATATATAAATATAATAGGATATTATTTATATTTTTATATATAATATTATATAATAAGTTATATAATATTATATTATATATATATATATATATATAATATAGTATAATATATATATATATATATATATATATATAAAACATTTACTCAACCGTTTAAACGAACCAAAAAGAAATAAAAAAAAACAAACAGAGGAGAAAAGATGAAGAATGAAGGTCGTCATCGTGAATTGACATTGCTAATGGGAACACCAGAAATAACTCAAACAACAGTTCATGTCATCCCTGTTGAAACCGAAAACACGAAATTACATCTGCTTAAGAATTGCTACTACTACTACTACTACTACTACTACTACTACTACTACTACTACTAATAATAATAATAATAATAATAATAATAATAATAATAATAATAATAATAATAATAATAATAATAATAATAATAATAATAATAATAATAATAATAATAATAATAATAATAATAATAATTTAATAATAATAAAATAATAATAATAATAATAATAATAATAATAATAATAATAATAATAATAATAATAATAATAATAATAATAATAATAATAATAATAATAATAATAATAATAATAATAATATCGCAAGATGGCTAACTTTTAAAAGTAATAACAAATAAAAGAAAGATTGACAAAGCAAACATATCAACTGTAGTGATGATAAGATTAGAAAGGTTATTACTAATACTAATTATTATTATTATTATTATTATTATTATTATTATTAGTAGTAGTAGTAGTAGTAGCAGTAGTAGTAGCATGAAGGAGTTTCCTGAATATCCCTTCACCAAACTCACAGTTTATCAAACAAGGTAGGTTTTTCCATCAATTTATAACTAATGGGGTAACATTATTATTATTATATATTATATTAATTCATTATTATCTATTCATTATTATTATTATTATTATATATTATTATTAATTATTATTATTATTATTATTGGTCTTAGTAGTATAAAAGTTTCGATCCTGAATAATATCCCTTCAGCCAACCCATTATTTTTACAATAAAAAACACAAGGTTTTTCCCATCAATTAATAAATAATTTAACAACAATTAGCCCAAAAAAATGTAATGAACAATTATATATATATATATAGATATATATATATTATTATATATATATATATATTATATATAAGTATATATATATTATATATATATATATATATATATATAATATATATATATAGGAGCTATATATATATATATATATAATATATTATAATATATATATATATAGTATATATTATAATCTAATATATAGTATATATATCATTATATATATATAATATAATATATATAAAATATTTAATCTCATGTATATATATATATATATATATATAACACTAAAAGTTAATTTTTTGTTTTATGTAATTTTTTTTTCGTATATTGTTAGTATATGATACTAACAATAAATTAAAATGATGATAAGAAAAAATATAAAATTTTTTAAAATCTTAGTAAAATGTACTCGTATTGTGAACTCTAAATTTTATAAAGTAGAGAAGAATATTTTTTTTATGTTTAACACGGTGAAGAATTTAAAGTAGGGGAAAAATAATGCTTTTCGGGGTAAAATTTCGGTCCTTTATTGATTTTTTTTTCATATATTGATTCAGTAAATACTTATACTTAACAAAAACTTTATCATCAATCTGGACTAGGAGGGTCTACTAAACTAAACTCATCTTAACCTATATGGATCGACGTTGCATTAGACCGTATATTCCTAGCACTAGGAGTAGGGTAGAGGAGTTATTTTTAGACACAGAAATCCGCATGCGGTGAACCTAGTACTCTACTAGATTGGTCTACTTTGTCGTATACCCTTTTATTTTCTCGTTTGTTTTAAGCATCTTGGTATGAGCATTTCAGATAAATATCACAGAGTCTTTATTCTTCTCTCCATTGGTAACTGCGCAAACGTACATGCTTAAAAAATACGAATTTTATTAGATCAATATATTTTTAATATGTAAAATTTAATTTAATTTCAATGCTAAAACTAGAAGAATTTATTTGTGTGGAGATATTATATATATAGGTAATAGGTAATAAAAAGTAAGTAAGTAATAATATATATATATAATATAGGAAGAGAGATATATACAAAATATATATATATATATATAGTATATATATATATAATAGGTAGTAGAGAGATATAGAGAGTAAGAGAGAGGAGTATAAGATAGAGAGGCATAGAGTATATAGTTTATTTTTATACAGATAATTAGAAGTGGAACGAATTATATATATGAGTATATATATATATTATATATA
>JABUQX010011501.1:10000-15000 GCA_015478945.1 Trachelipus rathkii | reverse complement strand
TATAATTAAGTTAATGAATTTAGTTTTTTAAAATAATCTCATATCATACAGAAACTATCAAGAGATACAGAATTTGAGGTAGAGACAATCTCTTCCAAATGACAGTCACAAATGAATTAATATGAATTGAATGTCACGATATATATGTAGAATATTTTTAGTGTTCAGCGACTTCAGCCTCCCTTCTATGTCTTTACAATGAAAATTTTAAATTTGGCAAAACTGTGTTGCCCATCACGATTTAACTCAAAATTTTTAAACCAATGACGTTGGTCTCCATACGCTTGATTGTATTCTTCGTAGCATCACGTGAGTGTTTGCAATTAAAGTGTGCCTTCCTCCAAAGAAGTAATCTGAGAATCTGCTATCATTATTTTCGATCGTGCTCTCTATAGGAAATTTTTTGATAACCGAGTCAAAAATTTTTCGAAAACTCTCATACACTGAATTTGTAATTTAGAAAATGAATTTGGGCATTTCCCACCCACATTTTTACACTCAAATATAAACATCTTATTACTCTTAGGTTTTATATAAGTTTATGTAATCATCAAGAAACGGAGGAGCATTACATATATATTATCTTATTATATATATACATTTATATACGCGACTGAGGAGGTCTGTCATCATCTTTTAAGTCCCAATCCCAGGGCTATGATAATGTATATATTGGATCTATGCACTCCCTCAATATATATATATATATATATTATTATACCATTCTAAATCCGTCCCTTAGTTAGATATGGAAATCCATATATATATAAGGTAATTAACTAGTAATTATAATAATAATTATATCTCTCTATAATATAGCTGGGATTCAAAATGTATGGTGTAGGATGATTATATCAATATAAAATAATCACGTTAGTAATATTCTGAATATTACTTAATATATTATATGATATATAAATAATATAATAAATATATAATTATATAATATACAATATTAATTTATATATAATTAAATCAGATTGGACGAAGCGTCATCGAATCAATACTATAATGATTTCGGCAGATGAGACTGACTCAGAATGAGATAAAAAAATAAATCCTATTTTTTTACAAATTTTCCATTATTATTTATCATTTTCACTATTATATTATTATAATATATTATTATAATATTATATAATTTATATTAATATATTTTATATTATATGATATATTAATATATTTATAATATTATACTATATTATATAATTATATGTAATATATTAATATTTTATTATATATTATATAATATATACAATATAATATTATATATATAATTTATATAATTTATATATAATGTAATTTTAAATAATATATATATATTTAACAATGAATTTATTTTAATATAACATGGCACCCATTCGGGGGTCTTTTAATACAGTACGGTTAGAGTTTGGTAAGTAGTCTGGCGAGAGTGCTGCTGTATGAGTGAGTGATAAATATTAAATTATCGTAGTGATTAACAATTTGCGAGCAACTATTATCACGTAATTATTTATAAATAATGTTCACCAATCAAATTGCGCCAAAATGTATAGTGATATAACATGGTTAGCTCATCTATAGATTTGTCGCTGAAGACCTATTTGAGCGAATTTGTTTCTCATATTAAAGCATAAGTACTTTAAAATTTCGTTCAAACTTCGGACTTCTGAAATATAGTAAATTATTAAAGAAATTATAAATTCAAAAAATATTATTAGAATCAGTGAAATATAATAATAAATTTCACTCTTTTTACAAAAATAAGTCAATAAAAGTTCCATACTCCAACATGAAATACCTTTTAAAAAGTACTAAATATGATGAAACAAACTTAAAATATTGGCATTTATGGCAAATATATTATTAAAATTTTGTTTTCCTTGATTTCTAGATAATGTTTATTTAAATGGAGGTTTTCACGCTTTGAAAAATTAACCTAAATATAATTATTATTATTAATTATTTATTATTATTATATTATTATTATTATTATTTTATTATTTACTTATTATTATTGTTATTTTTATATTTCTTATTATTATTAATTTATTTAATTTTTTATTATTAATTATTTTATTTTAATTTTCAATCTTTTTTTTTTTTTTTTTATAGATAGTTTTTATTATGGTATTATTATGTTAAATTATAATTGCAATCATTATATAGCTTAGAATAGATAAATATTTGAATTATCATTTTGCTGCTTATTTTTTTTTTATTTTTATTGACCATTTTAATTACATTCCAATATTTACACCTGTAATAAATACTTAATAAAATAAGTAAAAAACTATTTCGGATCCACTTCATCTCTTCATTGAACTCTGTCTGTGTCATCATTCTTACTCTCTTACTACTACTCTCTACTAGCTATATAATATTATTTAATATATAATATTATATAATATATTATATATATTAATTATATATTATTAATATATAGTTAATAATTATATATATAGTAATTTATATATATATATATTATAATATATTTATATATAATATATATATAAATAATCTTTTGAATAAGAGGAGTTGTCCCACATAAGGGCTGATGAAGAGATTACTTCATGTGGTTTAGGATGGAGTGGTACAATGTTTTTTTTTTTATAGTTGTCACCACCGTATCTACACAGGGCAGAGCACCTATTCAGGAGGGGGTGGTATGCAACAAACCAAATTTACATCACGCGCTATGCCAAAGTTACGTCGGTAGCGCAGGATGAGAAGCAAGACGCAGGCTTTAAAGATCAAGTGAGATTAAATTGTCCAGCGAGGGAACACATGAAAGAGTGGAGAGAGAATTAGATTTAACGGGAGGGTTAGTAGTGAATTGAGTATTAGTATTGGGGAGTCTAGTAATTTGAGCACATAAGAGAGATATATGTTGAATCGAGGGCGCTCGGGGTAATTAGTATTTAGTATTGTAAGCTGAGATGATTTGTAGACAATGGAGAGAATATAGTTGAATTCGCAGAGGAGCGGGGTCACGCCATCGTACACACATTCCCTCAAACGAACTCGGGGAGGAAGTGCCATCCGGAGCCACCCGCTCTTTCGCCTAACGTTTCATTAGCATCTTCAGGACGCCTCTCCGTCGTACCCGTATTCAAATGTAATCACTCGGAAAGACAATAGGACACGATGGTAGTGCTGAATGAAGCGATAAGAGACGAAGGTAGGAGAAGAATGCCCGATACGCTCGTCCACCGTGTTGCAGTTAGGGGAATATAGGACGGCCGAAGAGCTTGACCTTTTCCAGTTGGAGAGTTGCAACAAGAGCCATCACGATCGAATAAAGAGGGGCAAAAGATGATTTAGAGACAGAAATTGTTAGAGCTGTTTTTTGGCAAAGAGGCCAGAAAGATTGTTAGTAGGAGAACCAAGGAGGTTAGCGCACTTTCTTTTGATGAAGCCCGCTTTGCTCGTCGAAGAGTATCCCCTGCAACGTTCTACGCTGAGTGAAATTAGCTCGAGAGTGATCAGGAAACGAGATTTTTTCCAGAAGCTCCGAATACCGCGCTGTTCTAGCCTGAATGGCCAGAGAAAAGCACGATCGAACCATGGATTCTAATGAGGAAGAGAAAGATTAGTCGAAGAAGGAATGATACTGCTCATCCCGTCAACGATTACGAGCTCCCACCTTAGGTGGGCAGATAGCCGAAGCGGGTGCATCAAGTCAATAGGCATCAGTCCAAATTATGTTTAGCGGTAGAATCCGACGCAAGGCCCCCCAATCACCCGATCAAAAAAGTGCCAGAAAAAAAGGCATAGGGCAAGGATTGAAGCTGTTGGAGAGGAAACGGTATTGAATAAGAGATATAAGTTGGGTCGGTCAGTTTTACCAATGGAGCGAAATGGTGTATTTATAGAGAGAACAGGACTAGTGGGAAAATAGGTCAAGTGTTTTCAAGAATTGGTTGGATTAAAGAGGTAGTTGTGGAATAGAAAACAGTGTGTATAACTAATTGGCAATAAATCATCATGGGAAATAGTGAAGGAGTGGTGTCCCACAGGGTTCAGACTGGGGTTACTATTGTTCCTCATATATAAGTGATTTAGATTTAAGACACCTGGACTTAAATGCAAGGTTTCTAAGTTTGCAGAGATACCAAAGTGGCTCTCAGTTAGGAGAAGTGAAGGATGTATAGAAGATTAAAATGATTCTTGATAAAACTTCCTTGGGTGGTACGATACAGTGGTGCAAATGAATTTTTATAGTAAAAATGTAAGGTTCTTTCACCTAGGTTTTCTCAAATAAAGTTTTAACTGCGCGATATGCATGGGGATTAGCTTTGAGCCGTGGACCAAAGAAAAAGATTAGGTGTAAATTATAGCAGTAAATTTGAAAGTAGCTATCAGTGTTTGGAAGCAAATAAAATAAAGCTAATAAGATGCTGGGCAGATAATAATCGCAATGTTGTTTACAAGAGCAAGAAAGTAATTATAAGTAACTGTATAATAGCTATGTTAGGCCAATGATAGAGTATTCTGCACAAGTTTGGGCCCCTTATTTAAAGAAGACTTAGATATGCTAGAGAGAGTGCAAGTAGAGCAACAAGGATGATTCTGGGTTTGAGGGTAAGAGAGCTATGAGGAGAGGCCTAAGGAGTTAGGAATCGTTTTCATGTAGAAAGCGATCTTTCTCAACGGGAAATGATACAGATTCTACAAAATTTTAACATCTTTGATAATACGCGAGACAATAATTGAGGCAGGTAGATAGCAGGAGTGAGGGTAGAAGAACGACGGAGACGACGGCGAGACCGAGGGGAGCAGGAGGGGGGCATAAAACAGAAGAAAAGAAAGGTTTAGGATAGAAACGAGAATGATACCAACGCATTTGTGCACCATCTTGATATAGAAGCTTCTTTCAACAAAAAAGAGCTGTTAAAATTTAGAATGGGAAATGGTTATGACACAGGGGAGGTGTATAATATATATGGGTAATAAATAATAGTTATAGAATATATAGTATATATAATTTATTATTTATTTTTACTATAAATACTATA
>JABUQX010011501.1:0-5000 GCA_015478945.1 Trachelipus rathkii | reverse complement strand
GGTTTGCCAGATGCAATTCATCGATTATGTCGCATTCATCATTTCACCCCTTGATCTTTCTCTCTTATCCTACTCCAGTAGGAGCCGGAAACCCCATCTTCCCCCCCACACACCAAGACTATAAAAACAAGGAACTCCTAAAAAAAATAGTGTAATCTGTGTAAAATTTAAACACCAAAATTCACCACCAAACAGAAATTTCTTAAAATGACCCTACACCAGCAATTGTGTGATTCATATCAACCATTGAATGAGAACCGTCGCAGTCAGAAAAATTCTTCCTAGGCTTCACGGAAATTTTTGTTGGACAACCCTCACTTGTGCATGTCGTCCTAGATGGATAAGGATATCTCTAATCTCGAGAGAGGTACAATATAAAAACTATTGCAAAAATATTGTCTTTAATCTCCTAATGATTAATAATATAATAAACCCCCAAAAGTATTATCATCAAATGCCTTTAAAATCAGTAAATAAAAATTAGGAATAACCAACTTCAAATTCTTATAAATATGATATATATTTATCAAGTGTAGTCATTATCCGTTTTTATATTATCATCAAATGCCTTTAAAATCAGTAAATAAAAAATAGGAATAATCAACTACAAAAATTCAGTTGCATATCTGTTACATTTTCATATGTATAAAACATTTATAGTATGGAATATGAGTGTCTATTAGTGAGACCCATAGGCTATTATACGTCCCGTTTTCATATTTCTATAATAATTATTATTTAAGGCTTCTTATCTTAGGACTCGATATAGTGCTTATTCAACCAGCATCTATAATTATGAGCCTTCTAATATGTGACGGATCTCTAAAATAATATAAAATTCCACTACTCTGTCTGAATATAAACAATTATGTGTGAGCTTCCTAACTAATATGATAGCTTTATCTATTTTCTAGTGAAGCACATTGTGCAACTATTTTTTTAATGTGATAGTACTTACCCCTGGTGATAGGTGTTGTTTCTTTATACTTATCACACATTGCCAACCCTATATGAGCATCAAATCTAGCTGACCGTATATTCAATTCTTACTTATTATAATTATTACTATAAAACTGTTCATTTTTATAATAATAAAACCCCAAAGTTGAAAACAAAACATTCTGTATTTATTGAATTTTTGATATATATACTATTACTTATGCAATTAACAGCCATTTATAATCTGTCTCAACTTATTTCCGTGACTCAAAGCCTATAACATTACCACATTGAGTTGAATCTACTATGTATATTTTTTTGTTTTATTTTTTATATAATATTATAACATAACCAAAATTAATTGTTTTATAATGAGTATTATATTATTTAAATAATAATACTAATATATATAATACACTATAATACACTAATTAATAATCAAATAATAAAAAGTGTGAGTGTATTAAACACGCATAACACATAATACTCACACTGCCAGTTGATAAGCATACTATGACAAATACTGAGAGCGTGCAAAACTATATTAATATAATAACTATCATGAATATATATACACCAAATTTCAAGTCATTATGCTTTTGACCCTGCCAGATACTGCCACATAATACTTTGAAGTTTGGTTAATAATATAAAATAGTAATATAAATATATTTATATAATTATATATCTTATCCCTATGATGTCTAAAAATAAGTTCTAAAAAAATAGTGTATTAAATAAATAAATAATTATAATTCATAATACATATATTATATTATCTATAATAATTAGTCTAAATTTGTAAAAAAAATTCCATAACCTTAGACATTAACAGTACTATGTTCATATTATAATATATTAATAACATATTAAATACATATATACTATATTATAATATATATAATATATATATATATATTAATTAAATATATATAATAAATATATATATATATATATATATTAATATATATAATATTATATTAATATATATATATATATATATAAATATATTATATAAATTATATATTATATATAATATATATTATTATAGTATGTAATATATAATATTATACTATATACTTATACATCTATATACCTATAATATTATATATATAATATCATATATATATTAATTAATATTAATATATAATTATCATAATATATTATATATAATATAATATATATATATATATATATATATTATATATATAATATATATATATATATATATAATATAATTATATATTAATTAATATATATATATATAATATATATATGTATATATATATGTATATATATTATACAGTACTGGTGAGTCACTCAATTTATTAATGTGATTATTTTAAAATTATGTATACTAAATGAATATATATAAGTTTAATGAAATATTAAATTTATTATATATACATATTCTTTTGATAAACTTAATTATTATTAACTTGATAGAATAATATATTATTAAAATTATTTTTACTATTTAGATGTTACCAAAACTTCAAATATTGCTGTAGGCAGTATCTGGGCATACTAATAATAGTAACTGATTTGGTGTATTATTCTCAAGTAGTTTATATATATAATTTTCACTACACTGACTCATAGTTGAGCTCATGTCCTTAGCTTTACACGGGTAAGGTTGTATAGTATAGTTATATCACTGGAGTGTTTTTACCCTTATATATATATATATATATTATTTGGTATATTATAATTATGAGTGTATTATATATATATACAGTTATATATATATACGTTAAGATTTTTTATAAGTATTGTTATTATAATTAATTATATAATATATCCAATATTATGTTTATAATATTTTATCTATAGCCGAAATCGTCAATCTAAAAGTGTAATTCAAACTATAATATATATAATATATATATATATATATACATGAGTATGGATAAAGATTTAGTGCATTTGAGTAGCCACTCACGGAATAATGAGTATTGCTATCAAAAACAATGTAGAATATGTGAGCCAGGTTCAAGTATCAAAATGGATAGCTAAAAAGTAAATAGCCAGCAAAACACTATGGTAGTGAGTTACAACTCAAACAGTTTAATAGTAATATATAATAGATAGAAAATTTGAAAATATTACTCTAATATCATAGCGTCACAGTTGTGAGCAGTCATTCATAATAATAGGTTAGTGTGCTGACTAAATAATGTGTGGAAGATAAAATGAGATAATAAAACAACATCACCCTAGGTGGACAGACAACATAAAAAATATAGTTGAAATGGCCTTATCTATGAAAATAATTAGTAATAACTTATCATGTATAGTAAAGCTCTGTATCCAATTATATAGTGATTATCTTAATACAGCATCAATAGCAGGTTATTATATTTCTAGAAGAGTCCAGCCATATTAAGTAGTAGCTATATGAATGATACTGTGAGGATGATAAACCTTATCGTACCATAAGATAAAATGAAAGCTACTATAAAAATATATCATTTATGAAAATTAGATAATGCAGGTCTAATCAGTATATAATGCTCATTAGGTAGCTCATCAAGACTCATAATCTAATATGTGATACTTACTTAGTAAGCAATGAGGGAGCATAATATAAAGATAGTTGATCTGAGATTAGTACTTATAATTGTAATTCTCTTCTACTTATATATCAGCTCACATGAAAACACCGAACAATTGGTGAAGGGTCTCGTATACACGAAGTTCCTGTGAAGCCCTAGACCGAAGAATTTCTGACTTGCGACGAGTTCATCAATTTACACTAGAAAATGGAGTTATCAAAAAGTGATTAGCGCGAATTATCAAACCATCTAATGGTTTAAAGTCATGAACTTTCTGTACTTGTGCGTAATATATTGCGCACTACCTTTCTTGCTATTTTGCAATTTGTGCTCTTCTATGCTCTATATTCCTAACTAGACTTTATCCATATTTCTTGTTTTTCCAGTGTAATTGATGATATCGCCTACTGCTATTGCCCACTGCAGATACTGTGCGCAGCGATGCAGTGAAGGGTGGACTTGCGAAATGATCGGTGCCAGAGTATATAACATATATACCCGTGAGAAGGCTCAGATCAGGTGGAAGTGAGTAATTTATAACCCGAATGCCTGATAAATAATTCTGAGGTACTATAAAAATATTCCACAAAGAAATAATTACTATATTATATGGATGGAGTACGGTTAGCCATTATTATATGTTCATTAGGCTCAATGGAATGCCTGTATAGACTCTCTGCTTATTATGAAGATTGTATTAAGTATATAATAATGTTAAAAAACAAACTCGTATATATATATTACTACCTTCATAAACAATGGAGTAGATTTTGACATTTGCGCTGAATATAACCTTATGGATTATTCTAAATACACGGATCTACATGACCCATCACTGTGTCAATTATCAGTCACGAATGAGTACCTATATATAAGTAAAGAGTAATGGATATCGCACATAAAGAATGGCTGATATAGATATATAGTACTTCCAATTGGTCTACCTGGGAAATTCACATCACTTGAACTAATGAACCCTATTGAGAAGTTATTTGGTCCTGATGTGATTGGAAAGATATATGAAATACACCATGTTCAATTACGACATAATAAGTAAAACTCATAGAACGTTTTAATTTCAGTTTTGTTATTTCTATTTACCTCACAAAAAAATCTACGAAATTGTAGTATATCAACAATTACTTTATATCTATGAATGTCTATATAATGCCTAAATATCTCTAGCTATATATATAGTTATAAAAGCCTAACTTGCAGGTGACCTATAAGGTAGGCTACTATACTAATATTAACCAAGTATACTAAAATAAATATTATTTATATTCCCCTGATAATTATATTTAAAATAAATTAAATAAATATTTGATAAATATAATATAACATATTTATAATCAATATTATGTTATTTAATATATTCAATATTATATTTAAAAATATAAATCCAATTAAATAAAATATGGGCTCACATGATTAATACATATATATATATATTTATATATTAAATATATTATATGTTAAATAGAAATATTATTAAACACTATATAT